>JAJJWW010016840.1:0-176107 GCA_023531295.1 Papaver armeniacum | reverse complement strand
AAATAGAAAAATATGTTATAAACGTGTAATTATGTTAAGAATATCTAAGGCAAATCTCGTTTATTACTGGGATGCCCTTGTGTCTAGCCCTATAAATAGAGGCTCTAATGTTAGTCTATTACACACATTAATAGAATTTCTCTCTCTTTTCTTCCCCTCTATTTTGTGTCTCCTTCTCTATATTCTTTGTGTACAAGACGTTATCATGCACGTTGTTCTACCAACTGATCCATGGAAACAGAGAAAATCCTCTCCATCTATATATCTAATCTTTTTTTTAGTTTGATTTTTTTTTTTAATACATCGAAAAAAAAAAAATAATACTTCTGTTGGCTTTGTTTATAGGTTTTTGATATGTGAACCATGTGGAATCTAGTAACAGGAGCTTTATCTATGACCCCTACAAAGGACGACAGCCATAAACTTTTTAAGTTTTAAGAAGAAACGACGACCTAATTTTCTTTTCTCGGAGCAGCATAACATGCCATCTCGGGAAACAATATATTTTTTTTATCGATCTTATGTTTTATTTAATCTTTTCTTTTTGTTGAGTAACTTTATCTAATCTTAATAAAAACATTGACATCTGTTTTCTCTTTTGCATGTATTGGTTACTCATAACAGATGAAGATAAACACTAAATTTTGTTAGCTCTCGGTCAACATATACCTCTTGCAAAGGATGGGCACATCCATTATCCAGAAAAAAATGTTGGTATTTTTTTTTCTCCCTACGTCTTATAGGGTTCATAAATCACTTACTTGATATTTCTTTTTCCTTTCTTTAATATTTATGTGATACCCAAAACGGTATATATATATGTGGTGGTATATCCTCTAGACCAATTCATATTGATTTTCACCATTAAAAGATGGTTTAGAGTTTCTATTCCCCTAATGAAACTGTAGTCACCGAAAATTGGTGTTTTCGTAATTTGATTACCTTTACGGTAATTTTAATTACATGCATGATTGAAAAACCTACGGCCAATTAATTTTGGTATCATTGTTCATTGGACATTGATCATGTGATTCATATGGTTTCTATCCCTTACAAGGAACCATTTCTCAACCACAAAGTGGATTGTTTTACCATTTTTATTCCTTCAATGAAACGGTAATCACCAAAAATTAGTGTCGATTCAGACTTGATTTCCATTACGGTAATGAATCACATGCATGGTTGAAAAACCTACGTCCAACTCAATTTGGTATCTTCTGTCCATATTAGACGAAGATCATGTGATTTTATGTATACGGTTTCTGTATTTTACACGAAATCATCCATCAACCACACAATGGATTTTTTTTTCTACAAAATAAAATAAAATAATGGTACATATTTCTTTATTTTTCTTAAAAAGAAATATATAAGCCAAAAAAAATACAACAAGGAATTGCTACATTCTTGAGGGATATCGAGCAATTTTTATTTTTCCTTGTGGCTCTAATCTCCAAAATTGAGACCGTTATACTTGGTGTTAGAAAAGGTAGGACATAAAAGATCAATGGGTGCGCACCCGGCTTGTTAGCCAATATCATTAGTCCTTGTAGTGACTAAATTGATCTTGAATTTATTTTCTTTTGAAAAAGAAAGTGTCCATAATCTCATTATAAATCATTATATTATTTTCCATAAATGTCATGGAATTATTTGGAGATTTATTTACATATTTTATATATTTTGGATGTAACCAATAAAACCTATGGTTGATGTTAAATTTGTATGTCAAGTAGACTACAATTTTATTATTCTAGGACATTTTTATGACTCTAGAAGTCATTATCTACAGTCCAACTGGTGTTGTTAAAATCCAGTTATTATTATGAGTATATGTCCTCGATTTAATCGGATAATACTCAACGAAACTTGTTTTCGTATATGGGATGAAAATATTTCCGCCATAATCTGGGGGAGACTATATACTACTAGACGTTGGTACTCATTAACTTAAAAGTTGTATCAATTTCTCTCCCATCCTAATCAAATTGATAAAGGCTGTCATTATATGATTGGCGTGAATGTCTCATTTTTCTTTTATATAAGCTTTTGCCTCTTGAAGAGGAAAATCCAATCACATTTAGCAAACAAGTAGCGCTTTATAAGAGGCTACTGGTAGTGCTCCAATTGAGTGTACCAAAATCACTTTCTCAAATATAATATCTTCTCACTTGAAGATGACGAGATTATACCCCCGGGTGCTGGTACCAGTAATTGATTAAATTTTGCAAGATGTGCATAAACTTGAGAATTGTGTGGGCTTATAGTAAGCCAATTATTGTCGAATATTCATTTATAGTAGCTACTGAAATAATAAAGATGGTGGTTGTTAACCCCTCTGCAGAGGAATATCGACATATGTGATTGGTTGGCATACAATCCATTTAGGTTGGATTAATTTCTCAGTTAACGCAATTTTGGATCCAAGACTTAACACCTTAAAATTGCCAAATCTATTAATTACAGGTTGGTGTAGTCATATTGCGTCTTTATACGAGAAATTTGTTTGTTGTAAAAACAACTTGAGGGTTCTATTTTTTTTTTCTCTGACCCTGGGATTGATTCAATAAAGTTTTGTTCTCCATGTTTGATGCATTTGGCATGGTAGTCCTCAAAGGATTCATATTGCATTCACACAAGAAATGTAATCGGGAACATATTCAAATTTGTAATCCTTGTAGGATTCAAATTATATTTAGGCAACCATCTGACTTGATTATGTCAGGTTGAACAATCCTCAATGTGTTTTTAGAAAGTTGGTACAACACCAAAAATCCGGATTAATTAGTTGATGACTTCAACGTTATAGGTCTCTTGAGGAGTCCCTAAAAACACAAAAATCCACGCTTTTGCAACATAAATTCTATTTTTCTATCTTTCTTTCTTAAATCTGCAGTTAGAATTATGCTTGCTTAAACTAGTCTTTGAGATAGACTAGAATTATGATTTTGATGCTCATTTTCTGTAATACTCATATAGTTGAGTTAGCATCCATAATCTTCAAAAGTTGTACTCTTTTTCCTTTGTTTCAGGTTTTATCCCATGTGGTTTTCCTGACAAGGTTTTAACGAGGCAACATGACATTTTATTTTATTTTATTTCAAAATGTTGATATTTGTGCTCTTTTTCCTTTGTCCAAGTTTTTTCCCATTGGGTTTCTTCAAGCGAGGTTTTAGCGAGGCAATTTAATTCAACATGGTGGTCATCCAAGGGGGAGTTGTATCGATTTCGGTTATTTGGTGGATTCCCACCATTAACTAGATCATTTTGTTAGACCACATCAACATAAACTTCTCCTATGAATTTGGATATCATTCTGATCCATATAAGGCATGATCACAAATTGTGTTCACCTTTGTTACTGTAACTACATATTGGCACCTTGTTGAAGAAACTACGTCAACTACATATGCAAATCATCTCCGAAGATAGCAAACCAAGACATAAGTTCTCAATGAATTTGGAGAACCTTGAAGATTCGAGTACACTACTATTAGAAGACTAACACAAAAGACTTCATCAGAACAAATATCTTCTACATTCATGAAATTCATTCACCGAAATTGGGAAATCTCGACTCAAAGATTTGCAAGCCAATAATTTACTGAAGTACTCATCAGGGGGAGCGCCATCATCAAATTAAGGTGCATTCACTGGACTTTATCGAGTTGTACTCTTTTTCCTTCGTCAAGGTTTTGTCCCAATGGGTTTTCCTTGTCAAGGTTTTAACGAGGCAACATTTGTGTGTCCAACAATGTTTCGAGTCTTTACATGCTTATGCAATTTCAGGTTTTTCTCTTTTGAGTTTTCCTGGTCCGTTTGTAATTAGCTTAGACACAATGTCATCAGGGGGAGTGTTATAAACGTGTAATTATGTTAAGAATATCTAGGGCAAATCTCGTTTATTACTGGGATGCCCTTGTGTCTAGCCCTATAAATAGAGGCTCTAATGTTAGTCTATTACACACATTAATAGAATTTCTCTCTCTTTTCTTCCCCTCTATTTTGTGTCTCCTTCTCTATATTCTTTGTGTACAAGAAAATACAGTTTTTTTTTTTTTTTGTTGTTGTTTTTTGTTTTCGACGAGGAGAAATACAAAACCAGATGAGGTTTTTCTGGACCAATAGCATTGGACGGAACGTGCATCCCGGTATTGGAGGGTGCACAAATTTGGCCTCGAGATATTCTCTTGGTTTACGATTGCATATGGAGATTAATGTAATTTATCATCTCACCTTGACTAGGTTAACCAGTCTTGACCAATTTTGGCCGTTAACATAACATAAAGAGCACTTTAGAAAATTTAAAAAAAACGGGGGCATTATTTTTGTGCATATTTCATAATAAGGGTACTTTATCAAAATTAATTATGATAATGAGGTCATTCCAAAGGTCTAAAAAATACTTTTTTTAAAACATTTAAAATTAGTATAGCATCCATTCATTTTTTTACAGCCTACGGTTGAAGATGCAGCTAGATAAAATAAAGGTCTAAAATCCCATGTATCATTAGAAAAATAAACTCCACTTTTTTTTGGAGATGCTCTAAATAGCGGTACTTTATAATAGTGGTGTTTAGATAGTCAGATCCTTTGGTAGAGATTGGTAGAGATAAACGGAACAGCTACGGCCGAACCAAAATAAGGATTAGCGAGGATTAGCTAGGAACAAGTTAACTTAAAATTAGCTATGGTCCGGCCGCGAACAAAACCTTTGGCAATTCCAGACATACGGGTTAACCATGTACATTTGTCTTAAGAGAAAACTAAACTAATTTAAAATAAGAAATCTCATACCACTCGATGCTACCAAAAAAAACAAACGGTCTGAAAGTAATTAAAAAACTAAAAAGATCAAAATAGTTCCCAGAGATACGTAGGGACCCTTAAGGAGGAGGCGAAACAGCCATAGTCATCTCAGTAATCATATATGAAATATAAATATGTTGAAGGAATTCATTATTTTCTTTTGCCAATGGAGAAGTGAGTCCACCATCGAAACGTCCTTGACATGAAGACTCACTATCCTCGGCAGTATCCAATCTGATCGCAGCACTTACATAATCTCCACCACCGAAGGAATCAGTTGCATCTTGCATAAGACTGCCAATATCCGAATAATCCTGCGAGCAACCTTTCAAACGGACCATAACATCTGAACTTTGTTTCCCATCCTTCAAAAGTTGATGGATGTGTGAATTAATCGAAATTCCTTTCTTCGTAGCATGTTCATATGATACTACACCAAGGTCATAAATCCCATAAGTTTTACTTTTAGGGTTGCCTTCTAGAGATGCTACACAAAAACTATATGTTACCTTTCCGCGAAACCTTGTTACCGCCTTCTTACATGTAGTGCTTATTAGACCAGCACCATGAACATGAACTCCATGAAAGTTTACGTGAATAACAAGAAGAATGAACACCAAAGACGAAAAGAAACAAACTTGCTTCATCTTTCCTTGAAGCGAAGATGAACAAAGGTGGAGTTTGTAATTGTTCTATGGTTTGTGCGTTTCGTGCATATATATAGATCTTCGTTTGATATGGAGATATAGCCAGCTTATGAAAATTGCATGTAATAAAACATAACTAGTAACTTTTTATTGCCGTATATATAATGTTTTATAATGGTAGGAGTAAAGCTTTAAAACATGGCACAGTGGTATCTATTGCTGGTTCTTTGCTGTTTTACGTCTATTATACCATATGAGATGTTTGCCGCAATATTTTATTTCCATACATTGAGATATGAAATAATATGTTAACTTGAGGAATTTTTTTTATCTTAAATAAAAATTTGGAGGATCCAGAGGGACATTAAATTAGAGTTTCCAAGTAAAATGATAAACATATGGATGGAAGGAAGTTGGGGCCGGTGGATGCTCCACCGCTTTCGAGCAGTCGTAGTTACTTTATTTTGGTTAATTCCTAGTGTAATCTTTTTCTGTTTTTTGGGTTTGTAGAGTCTAGTTAATTCCTATGCATTAATAAGGCATCCTTCAAAAGATGTTGGATGTACGATTTTATCGAAATTCCTTTCTTTAAAGTATTTTTATATGATAATAAACCAAGCCCTTTAATATCATAAGTTTTACTTTTAGGGTTCGCTGTCAGAGATGATACGCAAAAATCATACTTTAGTGGTCCATAATGATCTGCTACTGACTTCTTGCATACAGTGCTTATTAGATTGGAATCAGCCGCACCGTGAGCTCCATGAAAGTTTGTTGGAAGAAAAAGAAGAATGAAAACCCAAGAGAAACAAAGTGGATTCATCTTTTCGTCGATGCACAAAATTAATTGGTGTTGGTTTGGCTTGCGTTTCATGCACATATATATAGATTTTCTAGACATAACAACCTAATAAAAATCACATGAAATAAACAGTATCTTTTTATTACCCTAATATGCACAAAAATTTGCAAACAGTATCTTGCATGAAATAAACAGCAAGAGTATCTTTTTATTACCATAATACGCAACAAAAAATTGCGGACAAAATATTGTTTCTTGGATTAAATTTTAATGGGGGAAGACAGGGTGTCACGGTATCATTCGCTCGGCACATTGGGCACAAAGGATACACACCGAACTTATTACGAGAGGCTTGCAAGTGGTTCTTAAAATTTTTGTTTTTATCATAAAAATTTAAATCAAATATTGATTTTTTTTATTTATATATACATATATTTAATGAGCTTGTACCATGATTAGTTGTGGTTCCTAAATACTACTACTAAGTATAAGATACGGGGTCGAACCCTTACCTTCTCCAATGGAGGGAGGAAGCATGAGAATATAATGATATATTGATGTTTACATTCCATATTTTTAGAAAGTACTTGCAATTTGGGGAAATTTTTATTTCTTAAGATTTACGAAGGATGTTGAGTAATATCCAGGTATAGAATGAATCATAAGGAAAAATAAATCTCTAAGATTTATGGATGGAAAAATAAGATTATTGTTATAGGGAAATCCAATTTGTTTAGGGGGAACGTTAAAAATATTTGACTTTGGCATATTTCATTTGGCTTTGAGTCATTATAGGGGAGGAGTAAGAAATTGTCTTTCCCCCTCCGAAAACACAAGAGTTTGTTATTTTGTCCTCAGCCTAATCGTACATTTCAGTACTGTATAAACAAGGTTAACCTAAACCAGTTTTTGGGAAAAAAAAATGGAAAATGGATAATGCGCACACGAAAAAATAATAATATTAAGACCTTGGTGACCTCTCTGTTTTACTTAAATTGTTGCATGTCCACTTTTTCCTCACCCTTATTGCTAAAATTGCTAGGTTTTTAACTGCTTCTTCCATTTGAGCTTCATCTTCACTGAACTAGTCTACATACATATCTCAAATTTATTCCTAAAACAAAAACTTTCACCATCCATCGTCAAAGTGCTTTACCGAACTTAAATTTACTGAAAATTCGTTTCATTGTCAACTAAGCACAAGGAGGTCACCAAGGTCTTTTTTTTCTTTTTTTTTTTTTTTTGCATGCATGCATGGTGAACCATGCCACCAGTTGGTCATCCGTAACTATGTTCCACCGGTCCTTATGCAATGTATTTAAGAATTCGTGTTGATTTTTAAGATTCTCCGTCATAACATATGCTAGTAGGATAAAATAAAGTCAACGTCAACCTGCTTGATTTTTACACCAAGTAAGGCTACTCTAGACTGTTGTTCAACAACACAATATAAAGCAATCTTGCCTCGAAAGATTAGTTGGACCAATTTTATTTTAGAATTAGAAAATTAGTGTTGCAGCTAAGTAAGGTTACCCCTCTTATTAGGGCCTCCCTTTTGAAGTGACCTTTGATCTGTGTGCTGAGCAAGTGTTTTCGTTTCGATCTTGTTTTTGTCTATTTGTAATGTAACCGATATATCGCCGAGTTGGCCTAAATAATTTCCAGTTTCAAATAGTGTCCTGACCATGGCTTTATGTACTTAGGGTTATAATATGCGCAACACTTCATTTCATCTCGCTAATTAATTAATTGAGTTGAGTTTTACTTGTTATGCATATATAGAAATTTCCAGGAAGTGGGTGGGTGGATGGTAGCTGTAGCCTATAGAGTAAATATAAGATTTCATATTTTAAAAACCATCTCCAACAGTGAGAATTTTAACCCTTTGAATTAAAAGAAAATTGGTTAAAAACATGACGTGGAGGTGCAACCGGAGGTATAGATAACACTTTCTTGAACACCTTCATATTTAGTAATTGGTCCCTCCTAACTTGTAGGACCCTACTGTTGGAGATGGATTTATGCCAAGAGAGGGTCTAAAATCCTATGTGTCGCTAAAAATAAATAGATCCACCCTCTCTTGGAGATGCTCTAACATGCACAAAAAATTGCGTACAGAATACTGTTTCTTGGATTATATTAACTTATCGGAGTCAAATAGTTTCTTAAATTTTTTGTTTTTACCATATAAAAATTAAAATCAAACAAAAATAATAAAACTTTGCAAGAACTGCATGTGCTTATTGATGTTTTTATTTTCTCTTTGATGAGGTGGTACCGTGATTAGTTGTGGTTCCTAAATACTACTAGTAATTATAAGATTAATTCGGCGGTCGAACCCTTACCTCCCTCCTCTTGATTCACTTTCCATATTTTTAGAAAGTACTTACAATTTGGGAAAATTTTTATTTCTTAAGATTTTCGAAAGATATTGAGTAACATTTAAGTAAAGAAAAATAAATCTCTAAAATAAAATTTATTGTTGGGAAATTTAAGATTTTTGTAATAGGGAAAGCCAATTTGTTTAGGGAGAAGGTTCAAATTATTTGACTTTGGCATCTTCCATTTGGCTTTGAATCATTAAAGGGGAGGAGTAAGAAATTATCTTTCCCCCTTAGAAAACACAGGAGTTTGTTATTTTGTCCTCAACCTAATCAGGGTTAACATAAACCATGCAAAATCTAAATGTCACGATTGCTGAACATGGTACAGGGATTAGAGGCGGATTATCAATTTTTTTTATTGCTAAAGATACATTCCTTGAAATTGGCATTAAGAAAAATATTCAAATACTTTAAAAATAGAAAACCACATATTAGTCAAGCCGATGGGCGTATTCATATCAGTAAGCGTAAATGCGATAGAAATAAGTTGACCGAATTCATTCTCTATTTTCGTCAATGGAGAAATGATTCCACCATCAAACCGACTCTGACATTCTGTTTTGGAGTCAGAGGCAAAATCCACATAAATACCGGCAGTTCGATAATCTCCGCTAAGGAAGGCTCCAATTGCACCTTCCATATCTATATCAACATGCCAATAGTCCCTCTCCGCGCACCCTTTCAAACGAACAATAACATCTGGACTTTGTTTTCCATCCTTCAAAAGATGTTGGATGTACGATCTAATCGAAATTCCTTTCTTTAAAGTATTTTGATATGATAATAAACCAAGCTCTTTAATATCATTAGTTTTACTTTTAGGGTTCGCTTTCAGAGATGATACGCAGAAATCATACTTTAGTTGTCCGTGATGATCTGCCACTGACTTCTTGCATACAGTACTTATTAGATTAGAATCAGCACCATGAACCCCATGAATGTTTGTGGGAAGAAAGAGAAGAATGAAGACCCAAGAGAAACAAAGTGGATTCATCTTTTCGTCGTACAAAGAGATGCACAAAATGGAAAAAGTTTTGCACTCGCAGTGCGAGTTCAAATAGCGAATTCGCAGCATCACAGCCTTTGGATGTTACAGATATGACATCATGACTTAACCACAGTTATGAACTTATGTCATATCTACAACATCCAACGACTGTGATGTCATATCTGTAACATCCAACGACTGTGATGCTGCGAATTCGTTTTTGAACTCGTACTGCGAGTGCAAAATTTTTTCCGCACAAAATTAATTGGAGTTGGTTTGGCTTGCGTTTCATGCACATATATATATATATATAGATTTTCAATACATAACAACCTAATAAAAATTGCATGAAATAAACAGCAGGTATATCTTTTTATTACCATAATATGCACAAAAATTTGCAAACATTGAAAGGAGAATATTGGTACTTTACATACTCTATTGAAGTATATTAACTTATTATTATGAGAAGTGTGCAACAAGTTTCTTAAAATTTTTTGTTTTTTCCCATAAAAAAGTATATACAATCAAGCAAAAATTACCCTAATCAAAAGTATATAAACATATATAGATTTTCCATGCATAACAACCTAATCAAAATTTGCATGAAATAAACAGCAAGAGTATCTTTTTATTTCCCTAATATGCAACAAAAAATTGCGGACAGAATAATGTTTCTTGGATTATATTTTTATAGGGGAAGACAGGGTGTCACGGTATCATTCGCTGGGCACATTGGGCACATGCACCATTGGGCACGGAGGATACGCACCGAACTTATTACTAGAGGCTTGCAAGTAGTGGTTCTTAAAATTTTTGTTTTTACCATAAAAATTTAAATCAAACAAAAATAATAAAACCTTGCAAGCTTTGATTTTATTTATATATATATATATATATATTCTAATGAGCTTGTACCATGATTAGTTGTGGTTCCTAAATACTACTACTAATTATAAGATACGGGGGTCGAACCCTTACATCCTCCGATGGAGGGAGCATGAGAATTATAAGGCCCTTACATCCATATTTCTGACTGCGATAACTTTCTCATCCGGTGCCCGATTGATGCGTTCGAGTAGTCCATTTCGTATAACTTTTCGAGATGTATCTAATGGTATTAATTTCATTTCCAAATTATTATTATATTATTTTTGTTAATTATTGTTTATATTTAGTTAATTAAGTCATTAGAGACTAAATCGTCTCTTAACCGGTCAAATAGCGTTGACGAGCTTGCGAATCCTTACATTCTACCCACCTTATAAGAATTTCCGTCCTCGAAAATTAAATCGATCAACCTCTCAATGTAAGTACTGCTTATACTTGCAACGCACGAGATCCAACTCATTTTAGATGTGTTCGATCGAAACAACATGAGATAAAAATAATCTATTTGGCTCTCTACAACTAAAATCTAAACTTTGTAGCTCTACATCCAACTACAATAATTTATATTCTAACAGCTAAGTATATCAAAGTTCTCCACGCTAATATTTAGTAACATATTAATTTGACCTAATTTCATGTTGTTATATATTTATCCATATAACTAATCCAATATTTTTCACGTCAATTTAATATTGTTAATATTGTTAATATTTTTATTTTTATTTATTTTTATTTACTTATTAAAACTAACTAAATATTTCCCAAATATTATCTATCATAATTTTGATATTATTTTAATTATTCGAATTCCTTTATTAGTTGTGTTATTATTCTCACCATTCTTTTTACCATCATTATTAGTTTTGTTGATAGTCTAGTTGCTACTCTAAATCTTGGTCCTTGAGATATAACTCTACATTCTCGTAAAGAATGATAACATTGATCATTTGATGTATTTCTGTTAAATTCGTATACTATATCTTGTTGAACATATGGTGTTGGTAAATTCAATATGACCTAGATTCAAGTTTACATAAAAATCTTAGTATACCCTAATAGTCTTTATCTTGGTTATTACTATAAAGTATCCAACTGATGTACGGAACATTGTAAGATATTTTTTAAGTCTATTATAATACTAAACAATCATATACTATGATTACTATTTCATGTATTTGTTTTACTCTAGTGTTTCATTAAATCTTTTATCCGACTAAGGATATTTGGTTCAAGACTACTACAAAATCTAATATTCTTATATTGGGGAGTATCATCATATTATTAAATTCAACTCTAATAAATCATACTTTAACTATCTGATTTACATGCAAAAGTATGTATTTCAAATTTTATTATAAGTTTAATTAACCGAATGTAACCGGAGGTAAATATTTAATAATTTTACATAGCTACTTGATCCTAATTATTACTTTTATCATTATATATTCACTAATGAAATTTTAATTAGATAAAGTTAAATATGATACTAGTTGATAAGGGTTGATACTAATTTTATTATGATTGTCAATGTCATTATTATCATTTATTATTATTATAACTATTATTAACATTAATTATCGAACTATTATCCTACCTATTCTTAAATTATTATTAAGTACACAACAATCATGTTATGTGTACATCTAAAACACGACAATTACGGCAAGACATAACTTCGTTTTGCAAATGAAGTGCAATTCGATATCAGATGTTAGTCTAATAGGATAACAAACCAAGTTATGGATAATTAAATTATCTACAACATTCAAAACTTGACATTACAAGTGCCTACTTCGTTGTTGGTTACTATATGTAATAACTAAGATGGATCCTACAGAAATTTTTAAGAAACTCTATAATATTTGGCTCTACATACATGTAAAGATATACTATCTTCTTCTTCTTCTTTTTTAAAACGGGGGTAAACATATACTATCAATTCCAATATGAATTTGGGATCTATCGAAATTACTTACCTCAATATTTCCTCCAGTGCCTTAGTCTACGTGTTCCTAATTTTAAACTAATTATCCTCTAATCTATATTATTTTCTAAAATATATCGTAATTGGTGTTAACCTACAAATTTTACTTCATATTATGCACACACAATAAGAAAATGATTCAATCAATCAAATAAGTATTTTAGTTCTTGGTAGATTTTAGTGATTAAGATTTATCTCATAACCCAATCCAGTTCTAAACTAAACTAGCTATCTATCTGGCACTAAGAATTATCTACAACTTCCCATGTAAGATCTAATAGTAAGCTCTGATACCAAAATGTGACGCCCCAAGTAATAACATGCTTAGCAAATAGGATTACAACTAATTGAAGCATAAAATCTAGACTAACGATCTTAAGAATCTAGACTATATAAGCTAAGCCCAAAAGAAAACCCATATACTCTGATACAGTATAAATGAAGATCTCTCATGTGATACGAATATAACCATGTGTTGTTTACAGAGAAAATTAACATATATAAAACATAAATAAACATCTTCAATTCGCTGAAACTTTACGCTATGGAGACGAATACCTTCACGTGCGCCTTTTCTTCTGAATACTGAAACTGAAGTGGAAACAAGTGAGCACATCATCCCATAGGGGTGCCCAATGGAAACATATAACCCTCATGTAATCACCAACATGCACCACGGTTCTTCTAAAGAAAATATTGTAAACAAATACACACACAACATAGAGCAGAAGATTGCTTCAATTCACCTCCCCAGATATCGCGTCCATAGTGGCAATATCCGTGAAAGATCCACCTCCGGATGGATCTACGAGAAAAGAATTAAACAACCTAAACATATGTTATCCCAACCTCGTCTCACTCAATGGAGAAGAAGATGCTAGGAATAACTCCAGTCTCAAATGATAACAGGAATCCGGGTACCGTAAGATATTAACGTGGAATGCGTACACCTCATAAATCCCAATGCCACCATCTAAGTCTAGAATATAATAAAGTTTTGATTACTATGATCTGACCCCGCACAACAGGTTCACAAAAGGCCCAATCATTATTTGTAGACCGAAGTCTCCAAATAATAACCATATCCAGTCATGAACCTAGAATTTCTTCCTAAGTCAAGGTCATAGTAACCCAGTCATACTACTAAGACTGAACAAACAAGTATGATATGCATAGAGTGATATCCCCAAATAAAATGTAGTATATATACTATCTAACCGGGGTAAAGCCGGACTACTATCTTAAGACAATAAAAAGTAATACTATTTATCCGGAGTAAAGCCGGGCTACTAAGTAATATTCAAACAACGTAACATTGCCCTACTAAGCTTAGCAAAGAGCTGTGGGGATTCACAGACAATCTTCGCGGGGAAACGCCCAACGCATATCACACAACATACCCATTCAATTACAAACAACATACTCACAGAAAATAAGGACTCATCATGCTCGAAGATAAAGTAACTTAATAATTACAAAAGGTTACAAAGTTCCCACCTGATTTGATGACAAGCCATGCCTACCTCGAGATCCACAATCCACTGGTTCGTCGTATGAATCGATCGTTGTTATTAGAGACTAGCTGTTAATCACACAAGCACTCTAATAACTTAGCCAATAGGCTCATACTATAATCACAACATAAATTAGTTTCTACTTAACCCAAATGGGGTCAAATTGGGTGTCATTGGAAAGCCCTCGAAGAACCCTATAACTTTGCAAAAGGAACCGAAAGCTAATTCGGACTATAAGTGGTCCAAAAACTCAAATAAGGTTTCTGTCCCTAAGCCCAAGCCCAATGAGACTGACCAGTGCCGACCCGCTAACCCGGCCCAATAACCCATGACCTGACCCATCAGGTCGACCCTCAACCTGACCCGTTTACCCGGTCCATAACCCAAATGGTCTGACTCGCTAACTAGGTCTGACTCGGAGTGAATCGGTCATCTCCTTCACAGGTTTATACTAAACTCAGCTCATGTGGTCATCTTCAAGGGTCTCTATATTACAATATATAAATCCAAATTAAACAATCTACGTCTCATTAGAATCACAGAATCATCCTCTACAACTTCATCCTACTGAATATTTTCCAGTTCTAAGCCTAACCTATCTATAAAGTCTCATACTTATTGATCATCGTGACTGAATACACCTGGATTTTTCTGCGTCGACTAGTTTTCCGAGATCGATATCTCACTCGTTAATCATCCAAACGGAACAAACTTTATATATACGGAAACCCCATCCAACGTACTACAACTTCATTTAATAGAGCTAAGTCTAATTCAATCTCTAAAGTACATAGAAAAGTCTATAGATTATGGGCAGCGGACAAAACACCATTACATAGAATCGTGATTTCATGCATAAGAACATAATTGTTTCTATGCTATTTTCATATCTACCAACTACCCAAACATCAAAAACATACTAGGAATGTATTTAAAGATTACCTTCATTGTTTTGTGTAAGTTTCTATCATCACCCTCAACCTTCCCATCAAGATCATCATAAGCATCATTTAATTAACTATCTTCTACATCAAATCCACAAGAACACCATGACCCTCACCTATCTTCAATCTTACTGATTCTACTCAACCTCTCCCTAATCTTTGATAGGTTTAATACTATCATCATCACCTAAAATAATCATCATCAACCTCTCCTACCTATTCTCTCACAAGATAACTCCCAAAAAAATCCCCTGAATATATCAAGTTCTATATATAAATCTTCTAGTAAAATTCTAATCACAACACCTCCTACTCCCTCTAAACTAACACCTCCTACTGAAATTCAAAAGAAGATAAACTCAAAAATATAATATCTAGTACATAATCTTATTAATTAGTTAATATAATCCCTAAATTAATTTAACTTAAACGTGATTAGATATTAATTTAACCCTTACACAAAGATTAGGTTTCACTATACCAACTCCAATTAAAACTAAGGGGCAACCCTTTTACTAAATCAGAGCCCTAGTCAGGTCAAGTCAGTGGCGAACGGTCAACGGCCAAGTCAACTCCGGTTGACTTTTGTCAAACTTCAACATCCATATTTCTGACTGCGATAACTTTCTCATCCGGTGCCCGATTGATGCGTTCGAGTAGTCCATTTCGTATAACTTTTCGAGATGTATCTAATGGTATTAATTTCATTTCCAAATTATTATTATATTATTTTTGTTAATTATTGTTTATATTTAGTTAATTAAGTCATTAGAGACTAAATCGTCTCTTAACCGGTCAAATAGCGTTGACGAGCTTGCGAATCCTTACATTTTGTCCTCAGCCTAATCGTACATTTCAGCGCACACGAAAAAATAATAATATTAAGACCTTGGTGACCTCTCTGTTTTACTTAAATTGTTGCATGTCCACTTTTTCCTCACCCTTATTGCTAAAATTGCTAGGTTTTTAACTGCTTCTTCTATTTGAGCTTCATCTTCACTGAACTTAAATTCTACATACATATCTCAAAATTAACAATTTTACTTAATGGGTAGTCTTCTTTCTTTCTTTCGATTTTGTTTTTGTTTATTTGTAATGTAACCGATATATCGCCGAGTTGGCCCAAATAGTGTCCTGACCATGGCTTTATTTACTAAGGGTTATAATATGCGCAAAACTTCATTTCATCTCACTAATTAATTAATTGAGTTGAGTTTTACTTGTTATGCATATATAGGAATTTCCAGGAAGTGGGTGGGTGGATGGTGATACATAATGGAACCTAAATATATCAGTCTCATTTTCAACACCAAAGCAGCTTGATAGAACCCACGTGAAGGACACCATTTCTAGTAGTAACATTAAGGAACTGAAAGCAAACCATTTCTAATATAAGAAAGTAATCAGTATCATCATCAACGTTGATGAAGAAATTTGAACTCAAATTTGGGTTAAATGCGAAATGAAGCGGAAATGAAATTTGGGTTAAATTTGAGCTAAATTTAAGAAAGTAATCCGATTCATGAGCTAAATTTAAGAAAGTAATCCGATTCATGAGCTAAATTAAAGAAAGCAAAATTTTAACTGGTTAGTTTGAATATGTTTAACAGCTCAGTGGTTAACTTTTTTGAGGGCTCGAGAGTGACATTTTAGAAGCCGTTGTTGGGAAAAATTCGGAAATGGATAATGCGCACAAGAAAAAAACAACAAAAGGGAATTCGCACTAGCCCCTTCCTACTTAAATTGTTGCATGTCCACCGTTTCCTCTGTTTTTCCCTTATTGCTAAAATTGCTAGGGTTTTATTGCTTTTTCCATTTGAGTCATAATTGAACCCTATACATATCAGTCTCATTTTCTGCAAAGTAGCGTGATCGAACAGTACACCGTTTCTGGTAGTAACTAACATTAAGGAACTGAAAGCGAACCAATTACTAATACAAAAATGTAATCAATACCATGAACATTAATTGATGAAGAAACTTGAATATGGATTTGCGTTAAATGCGAAATGAAGCCGAAATGAAACTTGTTGGCCATTATTAGTGACCAATGTGACCACCGTGTGCCCCAATATTTTTGACTCAAATTCGGCCACTATGCCCCCAAAATTTTCTACTTGGCCTAAAAATTTGCATGGTGACTTGAAATATATCTCATGATCTAAATTTTTACTTAGTGATTCAAAATTCTGACTCATGGCCTACAATAAATCTGATTTTTTATTTAAGGGTTCGGCTTCCTCATCTACAAAAAAAATTGCCATGTGGGTAAAAGCTTTTTTAGTAGCCTCAATTTTCTTATGAAACCAAAATCCATCTAGTTTGCAAAAGGATTGCCAAAATATACTCCGTCCCCTTGACCTAAAATCTGCCCCATGTGCGAAAAATAAATTTCCCATAAATATGTGCTGCAATTAGCATTTTTTCTATTCATCCAGTGGGCACATCCCTCCCTTCCTAGTTTTTTCTTTTTCCTATAACTGGCAACAGATTTGGTCAGGAGCAACACAAATGGAGAAAGTGAGAAAGAGAGAGTGTAGTGTTAAGAAAATGACTTACAATTCACAATAACTTGAGTAGAAACTGTTTAAGTGGGAGTGATTTCGTCGTCTAGTTAGAAAAGACCTCATATTACTGACCTTAAACGATGAGTTAAGCAAAGGTCCTAATATTTTCTTGCATGCATGGTGAACCATCGCACAAATTGGTCATCTGTAATATGTTCCACCGGTCCTTGTGCAATGTATTTTAGAATTTGTGCTGATTTTTAGAATTTCACGTCATGTCTGATATTAAGGCGCACCCAGGATATATTCATCACATGTACTAGTAGGATAAAATATTTAAGGGTTTTAAGATGCACAACTTCATTTCATCTCGCTAATTAATTAATTAATTGAGTTGAGTTTTACTTGTTATGCATATATAGAAATTTCTAAGAACCGGGTGGGTGGATGGTGATACATAATGGAACCTAAATATATCAGTCTCATTTTCAACACCAAAGCAGCGTGATCGAACCCATGTGAAGTACAGTACACCATTTTTAGTTGTAGTATAGGAAGTAATCAATAGTGGATCAGATTTCCTTAAACAAAAACTGTCATTATGATCATACCAACCCAAAATTATAATATCATAATGCACTTTTGTTTTGAAACTAGCACAGAGGAGGTCTTCAGCTACAACAGAAAAGAAAAAATCTACAGAAAAGGTTAGAAAAATAACAATAGTTATCTATCTATCTTGATGATCTTCTTCAATTTTGATCTTGATTATCTATTTATTTTCTTGCAGAGATTTTCTTGAGATTGTGGAGATCGCCAAGGTTGATTTAAACATCATCACTGCAATCTCATTGTAGCTACTATACAAATCTGTGATCATCCTCTCGTAAGTTGTACATTCTTGTATTTATTTGATCACACTTAACACACACTACTCAAACTTCTGAAATCTCTTACAATTCGGTGTTGTTTGATTTTAATTTTGAAGATATTAGAGGAGACAATGGAGGAGTAGACCTCCAAACTTAAAGCATTTTAATTGTTGTAAGGTTCTTTCTCGTCGTGATCTTTACGGTATACTTATTCTTCAATTTTGATTTTCAATTTCTATACATGTTCATTTGATGCACATTGTTTGCAGAGATTTGCTCGGGATTAATCGAGTTCGACCCAAGATCTTTAATTAGTACTCATCGCCAAGGCTGATAATTCTCCGTAAGTTGTATATTATTTGCTATTTGTGTTTGATTATAGTGAAAACTATTGCAACCCATCTCTTTGCAAATCTTGGTGCTCTTCCCATTGTTAACCTCGATGAAGTAGTATTGTTGCTTAGTATAGCAAGATCTTTCTCCACACTAGACTCAAGAATAATTTTATTTTGAACCAAGATCGGTAGCTGATATATTTCAAAGGTCATGCAGATAGTTTCATATCCATACCTTACTGATCTACAAAATGTTTTTCAATTTTGATCTAAATTTCTATTAATTTATGCTCTTCAATCTGTTTTTGCTAGATTTCTCATGTTTCTTTGAATGTTCTACGCATTACGCAATGGAGTCGTTCAGAATAACACCACCAACAATGACAATCTTCTTCTCGATCGCTCTATTCCTTCTCATTATCCCAGTAAAGTCAGGTAATATGGCTGTAATTCTCCATGCATGTTCTTCATATACAAAAAAATATCGACCTTTTTATGCTAATCTCTTTGATTGTTAACCATTAATTACCTTAATTACCAAGTGATCTATCTACCTTGCAGAATCATTCAACGTGCTGAATTTCGGTGCTATCGGCGACGGGATTCACGATGACACTCGAGTTAGTACCCATCATCAACTAATCAGAAATTTATTTGTAATTTTGGCAATAAGTTGAATTTGCATGAGTTAGTTTAGTTTAAGTCTTAATTAATAACTCTGGAACCATATTTAGTTTAAGTCTTAAAATTAATTTTCATGGTCTAGGGCCTAGTCAAAGGTTGAATTCTGGTCAAGTCAACATAAGTCAATTGACCAGCTGACCTAGGAATTCGGACCGTCAAATTTTAAATTTAATTTCGAGAGAGATAAATTTAGGGAGAGAGATGTTAATGGTGTGAGTGAGTAGAAACACAGAACATCATCAAAAATCATCTCTAGATGGAGAGAAAATTACACATCTGGAGCTGTTTAGTTAGAGGATCTCTGTGATTTTCTCTCTAGCTAGATAGATAGAGCTGGATGACCATCAGATCAGATTTCAAATCAGTAAACCCTAACCCCCCAATTTTTAATAGAAAGAGCGAGAGAGAGAGTTGATAATGGAGTTAGTGAGTTGAATCAAAATCTCTAGCTAGGGATTGAGAAAATTAAAGGGATGGATCTGTTTAGATAGACAGAGCTCTTTAATTTTCTCTCTAGCTAGATAAACCCTAACCCCAATTTTGGTCAAACCTTTGAATAAGAGATCACCAACAAAATTAGAACATAAATGGGTAAGTTTTGTTTATATTTCTATGATTTTGATCTTAATTTCCTGGATGTTGTTGATTGGGAGAAAAAATCCCCAAAATAGTTAGGGTTTGTTCTTCAATGAATTTTTTTGATTTCCATCTTGCATATATCTGAACCCTAAACCAATAAGCTTGTAATTTTAGACTCAGTATGGGGTTTCTCTTTTCTTGTTTGGGGCTTAGCAAGATAGATAGATCGAAAACTGCTACGTATTCCTTTTGTTAACAAAATGCATCCATATCACAGCTACTTTTCATGTTGAACTAGACAGAAATTGTAATTCATTGGGTTCTTGATTTAATCTCCCTGCCTCAACCCCCACTTGCTTTGATTCTTCTCAAATTGCTGATAAAGAGCCTTATTCCTGGTTCAATTTTCTTTTGCTTTTTTGATCAAGTATGAATTTAAAACTCACTGATTAAGGATTTGATTATTTCCATGCTTGGTACGAAGAATAAGTATCCTATTATAGATTTTCCCATAACATGCGAGTAGTTGGTTTAGCGATTCCAATGTCTTAAATTTGACTGACTCACCATTCAAACATGGGAAGTAGATTGTTGTCGAATGAATTGGTTGATGATAAATTATGTGAGTTTATACCCTTTTGTGTTGTCAGGTGCTGGTGTCCGTGTCTGTATCATAATGTATTGAATTTGTTTTTGAGTTTGGCTGGAACCTTTTAGCTTTCTAACCCTTTCTGACCCTTTAACCATTCCCGTTTTTATGTGAAAATCACTATATGTTCTTTACCTTGTCTGGAATACTTCGTTTATTACTTCATTTGGAGAATGACTTCTGAAAGCATGTTTAAGCAATGAGAATCCATTATATACTTTCCTTTGCCAATATTTCGATTGTACTTTTTTACGTAAAGCTACTGATAATTGATATCCTTTTTCTGGGTTCAACTCAAGGCATTTGCGGACGCTTGGAATGCCACGTGCATAGGAGGAACAGGCATACCCAGAATGGTGGTTCCAAAAGGAATGACATTTCTTCTGAAGTCAATTGCTTTTAGTGGCCCTTGCATGACTAAACACATCGTCGTTCAGGTATGTACTGTTAGAGTTTTCTGGTTCACACACATATCATGATTAGATTAAGTTAATATTTGATTGATTTTCTCTAAGTAACTTGTAACAATCTTGGATCTTCCACTAGTCGATTAAGTGTTGCCAAAGTGATTCTTTGAGAGCGATGAAAGTTTGTTAATGAGAATAAATCTGTTTCTGTGGTTTGGATATGATTTATTTCTGATGTTACAAGTGTAAATCTGCCCAAAGGTGATTCATACAAGTGAAATCTGAAAGTCTTGCTATTTAGTTTAAGATGACACCGAGTCTTGTTAGGACTCATGTAGATCGTATTTTCTTCCTTATAGTGATTTACGATGACACCGAGTCTTGTTTTGAGTTTACATGCTATCTATTTATTTTGTGTACATAACTGTATAAAGTGATAATAAGAATGTGTGTTGTGACATGCATGTTTTAAGTTTGCAACCTCTAGCACTAATGTTTCTTTCTTCTTTATTTTGCAGATCTCTGGATCGATTGTAGCCCCCATATCTCCTAGAGATTGGGGATTGTCAGGCGACAATAAGAGGTGGATCCTGTACAGGGACGTGCCGGGCCTCACTGTAAATGGCGGTGGAATTATCGATGGTCGTGGGAAAATTTGGTGGGAGAACTCCTGTTCTAATAAGTACCACAAGAATAGACCGGTAAGGCTTTTTCCATTCATTTTCTTTTTTTCTAAGGTCTACAGTGGATGGTTTTGTTTGGATGATCACTTGTATGGTTCAGCTGAAAGAGAATGGAAAGAATTTCTTTGGGATGATATGTGGTTTATAAGGGGTTGTGGCATCTGCCTTGGGTTCTTGGAGGGGTCTGCAACTGCTTTACATATCTTTAGGAGAGGCATATAACCTCAACATCTTTCTTTGCTCTCTCTAATCAGAACTTTTAATTTTAAGGGTTAAATCATGTAATTCTGTTGATTTCTTTTTGGTTTCCTTCCCGTCAATAAATAAATGTGTGCATACAGATTAAATGTGTGGGTAGCTTCTCTTTCTGTGGTTTGAGGTTGTGATCACCGAAATGTCAGCATGTTAGGTTTTTTGTGTTTTGTAAAACAAACATACATTTTCTTAAGGTAATCCTTCTTTAAATCATGTTAAATCAGATTAGTATAATCTGCACTAAGTTTTGTTTATTGCATATTTATGGTTTAATCATGCATTAAACCATTTGATTCAACTAGCTTGACATGTCCTATGAGGACTCACTTCTAGTCTCATTGTTTTAAAAGAAAAATTTGTTTTCATCCATCATGAAAGAATGTGAGGAAATAGAAGTTGATAATAAGTCATGAAGGTTAAGTGTCATGTGTATTCTGTTTCCTTGTATGAACTATATAGTAAATTCAAGTATGTTTCTGATAAATGGATTCAATCTTGTGTATTTTCTATTTCCTTGTACTCAAGTTGTTTTGATTGACTTTTTTTACAGGGCTGCTCCAAGTCACAGCCTACTTCAATAACTTTCCTCAGAACACATGACAGTCGTTTCAAAGATATTACTGTCAGAAACAGTCCAAAGTTTCATATTACATTGCTGAATCTGAACAACTTTGAAGTTCAGAATATCAGGGTGGATTCGCCTGAAGACAGTCCTAACACAGACGGGCTTCACACCCAGAATGTGAAACATGTTAATATTACTAACAGCGTGTTCAGAAGTGGTCAGTTATTCTCGAATATTTGATTTCTGTTTTTCATTTTTTTTTAACACTAAAATACTTTGTTATTGTTTTCAGGTGATGACTGCGTCTCCATTGGAAACAGCAGTTCTCACGTCTACATAAAGGATTGCCATTGTGGCCCTGGCCACGGAGTGAGGTAGTAATCTGTTTCCTTATGCGTTGATCTCATTGGTTCTTTTTTAGATACTCCTACTGCTGAGATAAAAATTCCGGTTATGATGTTTGGAGATATGTTAATGTTTGTAAGATGTCAGATGCTCAGAAGAGCATGTTAGATGATAGATTTAAACGGAAATCCTGATAAATGAACAAGGGGAAAACATGGCGAAGATAGAGCAGCTTTGAGAGGCATGAAAGTTGTTATCCCTGGCACTTGCAACTAATGATTATGAAAGCCTTGCGATGGATGTTTTTGTTAAGGACGCTGATAAACCTGTTTCGTGCTTGGAATTAAGGTTGCCAAGACCTTTAACTTTAGTTAGGCATGGGCATCTTAGAAGATTCTGGATAATGCCGAAAGCACATCATCTTTCATTGTGCTGACTTCAAGATGGTCATCACCTGCAAGGAATCATAAGTTCTTGGACCTAATTGTTAAATGTCTGATCAAGTTGACCAAAGTTGATGTTGATCTTCAAGATGAGCAGACTAGGTTGATATATTTTCCCACCTTCAGAAAGTAATATCTTGCTTTGTTTTCTCTGCAGTATTGGGTCTCTCGGTGAGGATGGTCACTTGGCAGAAGTGAACAATATTCACGTGGAAAATGTGCATTTTTATGGGACGATGAACGGCGTTAGGATAAAAACTTGGCATGTAAGATCAATTTTATGTACATATTGAATTCTACTAAAATTGGACCACTCTAATCATTTGGAATCATGTTTCGTGTAGGATGGCAAAGGAGAATGCCACTCCGTGTCTTTCAAGAATTGCAATTTCACCAATGTGAGGAATCCACTGATCATTGATCAGCACTATTTTTCAAAGTCTCCTAAAGAGGTATCCTCATTAAGTTTTTTTTTATGGCTTGTTTATGATTCTGTTTTGGTATGAATGATATGTACTGTTCTTGCTACATATGGTGTTGTTTTCTGTGTTGTTGAGAATGCTCATACTAGTGTTAAGTCTGATTTCGGCATAAGGTTGATTAGTATCATGTTTATGTTCAAGTGATGATTCTTAAGGAGCTGAAATTCCAACAAGTAGTACTTATTAATCTTAGACAGATGTGGTCTTGTTTCTGATAGAATTTGACCGGGGTACATATAATATGCACTTGTAATTGATTGTGCCATGTCATGATTGTTGAAATCCAATGACTCCATGTAACATGATTATTGAACTCTAAAGTGTCAGTGGGCGCCCGGGTCTTGACATGAACTTAGGTCAAAGCTAGAAAGAACATACTAACATGTGTAATACACTAACTTGAGAGTGATGTTAATGTCAGGTATGAGGTACCATGATACAATGTGGTCGAGCATGTGAGGTTATTAAGAGTTTGTTTCTGTATATTGCAAGCTTGTACGAAAAATATATGTTTGAATGTCAAATGTTGGATGGTGATGCTAACATAGTAACATACATGTTAAAGTCACATATAGTGAAGATTTGAACATGTTAGTCATTAACATGATGGATTCTCATACTTCGGACTTGTCCTCAAGTAGAAGTCATTCTTAACCGTGTGCATTAGTATTATTATTATCATAAACTTTGACATTTTCATGGATTTGGTTGAATTGGATACCTTGTGATTACTTCTGCCAACACGTATAACACGTATGTTACTAACATATTTTCTTTTTTGCTTATGAAGGTAAGTGCAGTGAAGATTTATAATATCACATACGAGAACTTGAGGGGCACAGTGGACATACGAACTCCTTCAGCGATCTCATTAAGATGCAGTTCCATAGTGGGTTGTCAAGGTCTTCATTTTGAAGGAATCAGCTTCAAGCCTTCAAAAACAACTTCCCGCCTTTTCTCTACTTGTATGAATGCCGAAGGAAGAGTTTTTGGAAGAGTAGATCCTCCTTTGACCTGCCTGAGGGCAGGTTGACACGTAACTTCCCGTCTCTTTCCCCTACCTCTTTTCTTCCTTCCTTCCTCTCCTCTTCCCTCTTTCCCCCCCACTCTCAATTTTTGGTTAACGCCAAATTGATAGACTTTTCAAAATCGGTCTACAATCTAGAATTAATTTCAATTGCAACGTTGCTATTTCACGAACTTTTTTGGAAATTAGGTTGATGTGTGATGGTCCAGTCGATAAAAGTTTGGCTTTGATTAGTAGTGAAGAACCAACTATTGAAGATTTTGTTTTTGCTACAAAGATTGTTAACAGGAAACCTAGACTAATGTATCCACCAATTGAAGATATAAATTTTTAGGAATCTTTCTTTACTGAATCTTTTAGAAATGTCTCAAATGAAGATTTGGAAGATGCAAATTGGGTTCCAACTATTTCTGATCAAGAGCAGATGTCTGTCTCATGTTCTGCTACCTATTCAGAGTCATACCTGACACCAATACATTGTTCTTATGACATTGATGATGAATAGTCTGTCACAAACATTCTTCTACAAATTTATATCTTCAAAATTGGTGGATACATTAGTCTAGGTTCCCTGTTAACAATCTTTGTAGCAAAAATAAAATCTTCAATAGTTGGTTCTTCACTAGTAATCAAAGCCAAACTTTTATCGACTGGACCATCAGACATCAACCTAATTTCCAAAAAAGTTCATGATTTAGCAACGTTGCAATTGAAATTAATTCTAGATTGTAGACCGATTTTAATAGGTGTGTGAGATACACCTCAATTGGCTTCTTGGGCTCAGAAGATCGGTTGCCTCACTGATAATATTCCTTCTGTGTACCTGGGACTCCCACTAGGAGCAAAATATGGATCCTGTTGTGGAGAAGTTTGACAGCAAACTTGCTACTTTGCATAAGATTCATCTAACAAAAGGTGGTAAGATAATACTCATTAAACATGTCCTCTCCAGTCTTCCACTTTACTATTTCAGTCTTATTAAAGCTTCCGTTTCCGTTACAAGTTTGTTGGAAAAGAAAATAAGAGACTTTTTGTGGAACAATAGTGATGAATCAAACAAGAAACATCTGGCCAACTGGGGTTTTACTTGTACTTCGACTGACAAAGGTGGTTTGGGATTTAGAGATTTACAACAGTTCAATGTTGCTCTATTAGCGAAATGGGTTTGGAGATTTGGTTTGGAAAAGAACTCACTTTGGTATTCTATCATTGAAGGCAAATATGGTAAATCTGCTTCGCTTTGGATCCCTGGCAAGGTTAAAGATATTTATGGTTCTTCTTGTTAGAAAGCTATCACCAAGCAAGCGACAAAAATCTCACAGTTTTCATAATTGGTAGTGCAAATTGGTACAAGCATTTCTTTCTGGTGCGATGTTTGGGTGGGAGATTGTCCACTTAAGAGTTCTTTCCCTGCATTATTCAAGATCACCTATAACAAAAAAAGGTTCCATATCCTCGCATATCGCAACAAATGGCAATCTTACAAGATGGAACTTACATTTCAAAAGGGCTCTAACTGTTAATGAGGCGGAACTTCTTATTTCTCTTTTCGACTTGATTGGACCTGATCCTCCACTGCTTTGCAATTCAGAAGATAGAAGAAGATGGACTTTAACGACCACAGGTACTTTCTCTACTAGTTCTCAGCCCTACACCCTAGTGAAGACCATTTACAATTCCCACACAAAATTATCTGGAACAACAAAATCCCTACAAAAATTTGTTTTCTCTTTTGGTTGGCGGCACTTGATAGATTAATTTACAATTGATAAGATGGTAGAATGGGGTTATCATGTTAACAAGTGTATACTTTGTAACAATGCTGAAGAATGTGTCAAGCATCTGTTTTTGAATGTCCTTTTGCCATGAACATTTGAAACCACCTTTAATAAATGGTATGTGGCCATCTTCTATCTTAGTTCTTTTACAATCTTGGGGAAGTCTCATATCACAAGGAATTGACAAGAAGATATGGTTTCAAATCCCTGCAGCCAAATTATGTTTAGTTATTCCTTCTGCCCACTGACAAAAAGTATCAAATATGTCTCTCAGTAATCGAACTTCTTCTCGATGGTATAATAACGTAGTTGCTTATTTCACTGCAGCTTTTCCTGAAATTAAACATAATTTAGAAAAACAAAAGTTGAATGTTTTAGATTTTGTTCATACTTGAAAATGTTGAATGTTCTGGATCTGCCATAATGCAGGGTGTTCTTCTTAGTGCCAGAAAAGCAACCGGATCATCTGGCCATAGGAAATGCACCCTTTTTGCAGTTGCCACATTTTAGTGAGGCCGCAAGGTAAAATAGTAATTTTAGGGTCTATCACCCTTTTGTCTTTTCTTTTCGAGATTGATTTACATTTTCAAAATTCTGCAGACGTTGCGCTCCTTCCAAGAACCAGGACATGACTGAGACGGAGCATGCTGAGCTGTTGACCCAAATTGCTGGATTCAAGCCTGCCAAAGTAGAAAACGTTGAAATAGTCCTGAAATATGCCTTCAATAACAGTTGAAACGATCTGTGAAACCGAAGGTAAAGAGGGTATACAAGAAGGTGATATAGTGCAAGTGTGGGTCACACTCAAGTGCAGGAATGGCCTAGTCGGTGCTCTACCCCATGCTCCCTACTTTGCGTTTCACAAGGAAGAAAACTTCAGGTTTCTTCTGTCTCTAATGAGGTTTGGATGTCCCAAAAGGTCAGTTTCTTGGATGAAGCAGCAGCCATTGCAGCCGCCTCAAAAGCGATCCAACAGACAAAGGAGGGTTCAGGAGCAACCGCAGAGGAGAGAAGATCCGCTGTGGCAAAAGTGAAAAGGTGGTCAAGGTTAGTTATGGGGAAATTTCAGGGCCTTGCTTGCAGAAGGGAACTATAATCTTACGTCATTTTGTTTGTGCGTCACTTGGATTGGATGTGACAGGAAAACCAATCTGAAGGTGAAAGTATGAAAACAAAGCCGAGGTGGATCTAAAGTAGGCCCAATTGCAGAAGGACCAGATGTGGAGGATGGTATTGACGAAGAGGAATACGAAAGCGAGAACAGTGATGACTCTGAAAATGAACAAGATACAAAGAAAAAGGGAGTGGTAGCGGATGGGGCTGTAGATATGAAATAGGAAGTGGTTCAAGTTCTGAAGAAGGTTTGGGCTCTGATGACGATTAAAACACACTTTAATCTCTATTCAATGGAAGGTCATTCTTTTTGTTGAAGAAATTGACAGAACGATCAATTTCCACTGCCACTGGTTATTTATCATCCAAATCTTTCCAGAAGCTGATTAACAAGGACCACTTTTAGCACTCATCAGGATCAAGGTCGTGCCCAAACTCATAATGTTTTTGTGCTTCAGAATGGGCTTCCATTATCTGCCGAACTTGGAAGATTCATTCATAATGTGTATAATGTATGTCAGAGATGTCACATTCATGAAGAATCAATTGATGCACATTCTTACTCATTGCAGTTCATTGCAGACAATTGAGAACAGTACTAGTATTTCATTGCCCTCTGGGCCAGTACATTGATGATATGATAGTACTGCTGTAAAATCATTCATTGCAGGTTGGTTGAATGATGAAGATAGGGAACAAGGTTTTCAGCTGGGTATATGCTTGCTTTGGTCCATATGGAGAAGTAGAAATGAAGCTGACATTTAAGAAAGACAGTTACTATAGGGGCTTCACTAATAATACAAAAACGGGTCATCCGTTAATAATTTCAAAAACCCCTTATCTATAATATTTTCATGATAACCCTTATTTAGTTAAATGTTAACTTTATGGAATTAGCGAATGATTACATTATGAATTTTTTAAGTTTTGGTGGGAAGGAAAAGTAGAGAGGAAAAAAAGGAAAATTTTTGGAGGTTTCTTTTCGAAACTTAGATTTTTGATTTACTATGAAAGTGAGTGAATCCAGTTGCCAATTCGAGGTTGGTGAATCTTTATATGATACAGAAAACAAGTTTTACATACCACTTGATGGAGACCTAGAGATGGCTGGTTTGTTAGATTAATGGTTGGGTTGTCAGATCGATTCTCTCGGCAGCTATTTATAAAAAGCAATAACAAACTATGTCACTGGAATTGGTGAATTCCCTTATTGGTTTCACCAGCATGGACAACAATTCTCCAACTTTGCATTGCAATAGTCATTCTTTTTCATACTGTGGGGATTGCTACACTTGCAGCATTGGTTGTATGAACTGTGATCTGCAATACTCCCGTGGCTAAACTACAACATAAATTTCAGGCTAACCTCATGGTTGTATAGGATATCATCAGAAGTCCTTGTGAACATGAAAATTTTGATGTTGTATGCTTGGGAGACACATTTCAAGAGTGTTGTTGAAAGATTGAGGGAAGAGGAACTCAAGTGGTTGTCGGCGGTGGAGAGATTACATTGGAATTCTCTTTTGGTCATCCCTGTGGCTGTATTGGTTTCGGCAGCTACTTTTGGGGCATGTTACTTTCTTGGTGTTCACTTTTATGCTAGTGATGCTTTCACTTTTCTGGTAACTTTACGTCTTGTTCAGGAACCTGTTCGAATAATCCCCGAGGTTATTAGTGTAGTTATTCAAGAAAAGGTTGTGTTGGCACGTGTCGTGAGGTTTCTTGTGGCACTGGAGCTACAGGCTGGGAATCTTAAGCAAAAGAAAAACACAAACCAACTTAGGTCGGCCACACAGTGTAACTACCGAAAATCCGATAGCTACACCCGATGAGATGATAATAACAAAAAGCCTAACACCTTGTTTGTTTGCAGACTCTGTCGTCGGGCCAGTCAACCCCGACTTTAGCCAGTCGGCGATCCATCGTTTGTTTTCATTTATTGGCAACCCCTGACTCGTGATCTGACTCATTGGCAACCCCTGACTCGGACAGTATTGAGTCAGGCATAGAAATGCCCCTGAGTCGCTGGCCCTTACCTCTGAGTCGATGTTAATGACTATAATACCCCTCCGTCCCTTGAAAAGAAAATTTTCATTTCCTTTCTTTTCACATCGACATGATCGACAGCAAAATGGAGGAACTAAAAACCCTAGATCTCCTCCACCTTTTTCACCTGATCTCCTTCATTTCTTTCATTTGATCTCTTCATATCTCTCAGCTGATCTTCATTATTTTTTTGAAGCACTTTTGGCGATTTCGGTTTGATGAAAAGAAAGGTGTTATTGAGGATTTTGTTTCATCAACTGTAGGTATAACTTCTCCTATATTTGATAATATTACATGGGTTTTTTGCTGCTTGGTTTTTATTGTAATGGGATTCTAGGATTTTTGTTGTTGTGAAATCTAGTCAATTGCAAGGGTTTAGATTATAATACCATTTTATGTTGGATCTTCTGCTTCTTGTAGATGTTGTGTCATTAGCCAGTATACCTTTGCAGCGCTGTCAATTTAATCAAAACCCACATTTATTATTATTGTTTTTATCGGAATTAATCAATTGATTCATGAAATGGTTCTTGATTTAAGTAGATTTATTTATAGATGTAATTGCACACAAGGTATCAAGAGTTTCCACATGGGAGAATAAAAAATGGAAAGAAAGGAAGCAGGGTTTTGCAATTGCAAGGATGTACTTTGTTAGTCCTAATGTTGGTGAATTGTATAACCTGCGGTTATTACTAGGTTGTAGCCGGTGCAGATTCATTTGAAAACTGAAAACAGTTGGGGATGGTGATGCTAAGAAACTGCATCGTACGTTTAAAGGAGCATGCATCGCACTTGAAATTTAAGGAGATGATAATGAATGGTCTAAGTGTTTAGAAGAAGCAGCAGTGATGAAAACTGGGGTTCATCTAAGAAAACTTTTCAAGATAATTCTTTGTGACTGCAACCCAAATCAACCAGATGTTCTATGGTCAAAGTTTAGGCAACACATATGCGATGACCTACATTTTAAATTTCGCATAAAGAATAAATATCAGGAAGCCAACATATGAGAAAATATTTGATTATGGGTTATACCTTTTGGATGAACAACTGCATGAATTTGGCAAGTCGCTTGAAGATTTCGAGGATATTCCAAGACCAAAACTAACATGGAGTGATGTTGTTGGTGACAAGTTTATGTGGGAGCATCGATGCCTACAACTTGCAGTGTGTGGTGCTGAGGTCGAAGAGAGGATCCGAAAGTTGAATTTTGCCCAGTCATTGGCGTATAACGTCGTGTTTAGTTCTGTAAGAGATAGTGAGGGTAAATTTTTTTTTCTCAATGGCAGTGCTGGAAGCGGTAACAAACTTTTGTAGAACACATTAACATCTAAATGCCACAGGGATGGACACATAGTCCTGACTGCTGCTTCGCCTGGCATTTCTTCACTTATGTTGGAAGGAGGTCGTACAACACACTCGGCGTTCATGAACTAGGTGGATGGCATGAACAAGTAGTTGGAGCATGTCTGAGGAGATCACTATTTTGGAATGACGTCACTGACCTAGATGCTCTACACCAAAATATGAGGTTGGATGCGCTTGAACCAGAAAGTGTATCTTTTGCAAAGTTTTTAGTAGAGGTATGAACGTCACTTCGTTTTTCACATCCTTTTGTTGCGTTTATCCTTGAACATAGCTTTGATCTATATTTGTTGGATATAAATGATAGGTTGGTGATAGTCCAAAGGAAGTTGTTGATTTTCCAAACACAATAAATAGATGCAATAACATGGCTGAACTCATAACCAGTCTTTACCCCTGGCTGGGAACAAAAGAAAGAGTATCTACAAAACATTTTACTGAGCGGATTATACTATCATTCCGTAATGATGACGTGCAAAAGATTGATACAGAAGCAATGAAAAAATTAGACGGGATATGTACACGTACCTTGATGCAGACAAGTTAAATGAAGATGACGCTGCCAATATTCCACACCTTTCCAGCGAATTCCTGCAGAATTTAAATCCACATGGAATGCCTCGGTTCAAGTTAGATATAAAAGTTGGATGCTCCATCATAATGTTTAGAAATCTTGCACCAAGGGAAGGTCTTTGCAACACACAAGAGTGTTAGTCACTAGATGTGGACAACATGTAATTGAAGCCAAGATTTTAATCGCGAAAATATCGGAGAAATTATATTTATCCCAAAGATAAATTTCAAAGCTTTCTGCAGAGATATGGATATTAACCTGACAAGGTGTCAGTTTCCTGTCGGTCCTGCTTATGCTATGACAATCAACAAGTCACGGGGAAAGTCTGTGAAATAAGTTAGGATAGATGTATGCACTCCTGTGTTTAGCCACAGTCAACTTTACGTAGCATTTTCTAGATGTACCGCCAAACATAGAATAACTTTGCTACTACCGAATGAAACCAAGGACCTTTCAAATACAAACATTGTCTACCTTGAGGTTTTATTGTAGAGCCATTGAATTCATCCTATATGAACTTTGCTGTAATTTCAGGATGATATTGTTTTTTCCGTGTTCTCATGCATATGAACTAGGAGATCTTGAGATTACCGCATAAGTCCTAACCGGTGTTACTGCTAGGGATATTGCAATAATACAACGAAAAGTAATGAGATCCAACGATGGAGTACTTTTAGTTAGGTATCAATTTCCTATTAGAGTTTCTTTTGCAATGCTAATGAACGAGAGCAGGTCACAAAGCCTACATAATGATGGACTCTACTTGACATCCGGTAATTTCGCAGAAGATGAAAATCCAATGTATATTGGTATTTCAAAGGTACCCGACGTGGCATCAAATCTAAGGATTACTGTCATCAAGAAGAATGAGCTGTCAGGTGGGTATATGAAGACGGTGGTAAGTGAATGCATTACCGAGAATTCACCACCTATAGATCGCGTGGTAAATTAGGAACAAAGATATTGGAATGAGATGGATTTTCAACAATGTATATATACGCCATACGATCCTCATAGACAGGCAGAGAGGATTAAATCTGTTGGAAATAGTTTCTTTTGATTATTGGATTCCAATGTTTAGATCTCTTTATTATTCAATTTCAATTTCATGTCAATTACCATTAGTTTATATTGAAATTTGCTTATTAATTTAAACTTTTTACGATGTGTCACCCTGCTTAACATTAGAATTAAAACTGTCACACAAGTTCTTCAAATTATTATTCTTGATTGGTTTAGAAGTGAGTAAGAATTGAAAAATCTGCTTGCCTGGAATTGATCTACGTGTATAAAAAGAGCGTGAGATCTCAATACATGTATTGCCATGCAGATCAATATGTACATTGTTTCTACCGCCCATAAAAACTATTTCTACCGCCCTCTAAAGCTTAAACGTCAAAAAGAAACCCACAAAAAATATAGAAAGAATCTAGAATTTGCTTAATCATCTTTCTTCTTCATTCTTCCAATCGTTTCTAAAAAGAAAAATCCAAAGAGGTACAATATCTTATAGGACACGTATCATGTATAAGATAAAATAGATGCAGCAAATATTTTGGTATTTTGAAAACACTGCTGCTAGAAAGTATACAAATATTATCTTGATGTAAATGTCATCCATGAAATCTGACTGATGCATTTGAACTAATTCTTCTTATTATGAGTAACTACAACTGAAGTATCAGATACTCATATATACTTAATGTTTTTCCAAAATACTCATTTCCTATAGCTACCTAGAAATACAATGTCTCAAATACTTAAAGGAAAACTACATTTAAGTGTATATAAGACGAGAGGTTGAGCCGGGGCCGTAAGGCCCCGGTGATACCTAGTATATAAATAATAAAAAAAATCAATGCTTGCAAGGTTTTATTATTTTTGTTTGATTTAAATTTTTATGGTAAAAACAAAAATTTTAAGAACCACTTGCAAGCCTCTAGTAATAAGTTCGGTGCGTATCCTCCGTGCCCAATGGTGCATGTGCCCAGCGAATGATACCGTGACACCCTGTCTTCCCCTATAAAAATATAATCCAAGAAACAATATTCTGTCCGCAATTTTTTGTTGCATATTAGGGAAATAAAAAGATACTCTTGCTGTTTATTTCATGCAAATTTTGATTAGGTTGTTATGTATGGAAAATCTATATATGTTTATATACTTTTGATTAGGGTAATTTTTGTTTGAATGTATATACTTTTTTAAGGGAAAAAACAAAAAACTTTAAGAAACTTCTTGCACACTTCTTTCTCATAATAATAAGTTAATATACTTCAATAGAATATGTAAAGTACCAATATTCTCCTTTCAATGTTTGCAAATTTTTGTGCATATTATGGTAATAAAAAGATACACCTACTGTTTATTTCAAGCAATTTTTATTAGGTTGTTATGTATTGAAAATCTATATATATGTGCATGAAATGCAAGCCAAACCAACTCCAATTAATTTTGTGCATCTCTTTGTACGACGAAAAGATGAATCCAGTTTGTTTCTCTTGGGTCTTCATTCTTCTCTTTCTTCCCACAAACATTCATGGGGTTCACGGTGCAGCTGATTCTAATCTAATAAGTATTGTATGCAAGAAGTCAGTGGCAGATCATCACGGACAACTAAAGTATGATTTCTGCGTATCATCTCTGACAGCGAACCCTAAAAGTAAAACTTATGATATTAAAGGGCTTGGTTTATTATCATATCAAAATACTTTAAAGAAAGGGATTTCGATTAGATCGTACATCCAACATCTTTTGAAGGATGGGAAACAAAGTCCAGATGTTATTGTTCGTTTGAAAGGGTGCGCGGAGAGGGAATATTGGCATGTTGATAGAGATATGGAAGGTGCAATTGGAGCCTTCCTTAGCGGAGATTATACAACTGCCGGTATTTATGTGGATGTTGCCGCTTCTGCGAAAACAGAATGTCAGAGTCGGTTTGACGGTGGATTCACTTCTCCATTAACGAAAATAGAGAATGAATTCGGTCAACTGGTTTCTATCGCATTTACGCTTACTGATATGAACACGCCGATCGACGACTAGTGTGTGGTTTTCTATTTTTAAGTATTTGAATATTTTTCTTAATGCCAATTTCAAGGAATGTAGCTTTTGATCGAAGCTAGTAATAAAATTTTTTTTTGATAATCCGCCTCAAATCCCTGTACCATGTTTTTCAATTGTGACATTTAGGTTTTGCATGGTTTATGTTAACCCTGTTTATACAGTACCGAAATGTACAATTAGGTTGAAGACAAAATAACAAACTCCTGTGTTTTCTAAGGGGATAGCCAAATGGAAGATGCCCAAGTCAAATAATTTGACCCTTCTCCCTAAACAAATTGGCTTTCCCCCTATAACAAAAATCTTATTTTTCCCATCCATAAATTTTATTTTAGAGATTTATTTTTCCCTGTGATTCATTCTATACGTAGATATTACTCAACATCATTCGAAAATCTTAAGAAATAAAAATTTCCCCAAATTATAAGTACTTTCTAAAAATATGGAAAGTGAACATCAACAAATCATCAAGAAGCCAAGAGGCCTTATAGTTCTCATGCTCCCTCCATTGGAGGAGGTAAGGGTTCGACCGCCAAATCCTAGTATTTAGGAACCACACCTAATCACGGTACCACCTCATCAAAAAGAAAAAAAGAAAAAAGAAAAAATCAATAAGCACATGCAGTTCTTACAAAGTTTTATTATTTTTGTTTGATTTTAATTTTTATGGTAAAAACAAAATTTTTAAGAAACTATTGACTCCGATAAGTTAATATAATCCAAGAAATATATTCTGTCCGCAAATTTTTGTGCATGTTAGGGTAATAAAAAGATACTCATACTGTTTATTTCATGCAATTTTGATTAGGTCGTTATGTATGGAAAATCTATATATGCATGCAAAGGATACCAAACAAACTCCAATTATGTCTGGAACTTTTTAATATTTTTATTTGATTTTATATACTTTTTGATGGGAAAACAAAATTTTTAAGAAATTTCTTGCACACTTCTCATATATATACTATAAAGTATGTAAAGTACCGATAATCCCTTTCAACGTTTGCAATTTTTTTGTGTATATTAGGGTAATAAAAGATATTCCATTAGGTTGTTATGTTTGGAAAATATATATATCTATATCTATCTATCTATATATATATGCATGAAACGCAAGCCAAACCAACTCCAATTTTGTGCATCTCTTTGTGCAACGAAAAGATGAATCCGCTTTGTTTATCTTGGGTTTTCATTCTTCTTTTTCTTCCAACAAACTTTCATGGAGCTCACGGTGCGGCTGATTCCAATCTAATAAGCACTGTATGCAAGAAGTCAGTAGAAGATCATTATGGACCACTAAAGTATGATTTCTGCGTATCATCTCTAACAGCGAACCCTAAAAGTAAAACTTATGATATTAATGGGCTTGGTTTATTATCATATCAAAATACTTTAAAGAAAGGGATTTCGATTAGATCTTACATCCAACATCTTTTGAAGGATGGGAAACAAAGTCCAGATGTTATGGTTCGTTTGAAAGGGTGCGTGGAGAGGGACTATTGGGATATTGATAGAGCTATGGAAGATGCAATTGGAGCCTTCCTTAGCGGAGATTATACAACTGCCGGTATGTATGTGGATTTTGCCTCTACTTACAAAACAACATGTCAGAGTCGGTTTGACGGTGGAATCATTTCTCCATTGACGAAAATAGAAAATGAATTCGGTCAACTTGTTTCTATCGTATTCACGCTTACTGATATGAACACGCCGATCGACGACTAGTATGTGGTTTTCTATTTTTAAATTATTTGAATATTTTTCTTAATGCCAATTTCTAGTAATAAAAAAAAAAGAATACTTCTCTTAATTAATTTAATTGTTATACATCTCTGAGAAACCATTAACCAAAAATATAAATTGACCATGTTTAGCAATCGTGATATTTAGATTTTGCATGGTTTTTGATGACCATGCAATACTAGTTTGACCTACAATACCGGTTGACCTTAAAATAAAAAAAAAACTGTCAACTTTCCCTCCAAATTTCTCTCCCTACCACATAAAATCTCTTTTATCTCTTCTCTTCCATTTCTCCTCTCTTTCCTTCTTGGTGTAGCTGCTCTGGCTATGAGGAGCAGCCACAAGAAAAATAAACAATGGCAACATCGGCAACATCCACAAGATGTCAACTCGGCCTCCTACTAACAAATCTCATCGTCTCCGTAGTATTAAACTATGCCCATGCAAAAGGTCATCATCCTGGGAGACAACAGAGATTACACGGTACATTACACGGTACTCGAGCTGATGCGGTTGACAGACACCAGTTTATAAGCGAACACAATGCAGTTCGATCGAAATTTAGTGAACACCCATTGACATGGAACAGTACTTTAGTACGTTACGCACGAAGATTCGCGTCCCAGAGAGCCGGGGACTGTGACATGGTTCATTCTAATGGTCCTTTTGGTGAAAACATCTTTTGGGGTGGCAAATATGAAGATTATTCTGCTGCTTACGCTGTTAAGAGTTGGGCAGCTGAAACATCAGCTTATGATGCGTCGCAAAATTCTTGTCAAATGAATGCAATGTGTGGACACTATACACAAATTATCTGGACGACTACTAAAAGGATGGGATGCGCACGCGTCAAATGCAACAGTGGAGGTGTCTTTGCGATTTGTGTTTACGATCCTCCTGGTAATTTTGAAGGTGAAAATCCTTTCGGTAAAGTAGCATCCAGTGTGGCAACCCAAATGGGAGCCGTAGCAGCGAATCCATTGTTTAGTGACGTTAAATTATCAGAGAATATCAAGACTAGCCAAAAGCCGATATTTACATTGAACAATGCACCAGCACCTGCTCAACAAGCATCCCCATTGAGCGAAGCAGCAGCACCTGCTCCACAAGCATAAGTTATATAAGTTTCGCGGTACGTAAAGCTAGACCGTCCCGTGTTGCTAGTCGGGAAATCCGTCGAACATTGTTTATGATGCTTTCATAAGAATTATGAAGCTTGATTACTGGAAACTTATGGAGGAGAAATGTGTTGTTTGATGAGATTTGTTGTTGTTGTTGTTTCTTAAAATGTATACTTGTATGACATTTTGAATGTACTAAAAGCAAAAAGTCTATATAAGAGAGAAAAAGAGAGAAACTTTTGTATGATTAAACAAAAACCTATGGATTGAAATTTAGATAGGAGAATACATGAATCCAAACAATGAAATTGGATTTTTAATCTTTTGAAATTATTATTTTCATCAAATTTGGTTCTGGAAACTAAAGATCAGCTTTTGAATCAATAAAGCACCATATAATGAAATTGGTTTCAAATTCTTATCAAGGAATCCGGAAATTTTCATGAGCTCTTGACTTGAAAATAAACATCAGTCCCTTAACAGACAAAGCACCAGTGGTCTAGTGGTAGAATAGTACCCTGCCACGGTACAGACCCGGCTGGTGCATCTATATTTCTTTTTACTTGCCAATTCTATCAAGTACACACCGTGTTCGATAGATGGTCAGGATTTTTTTATTTTTTTTGGTACGTTTGTTCATTGGTGGTTGATTTGTCGGTGCTTAATTTTTTTTTCTCTTCCGAGTAGTATTTCCATCTTAAAGGGTAATTTAGTTGATGTTGCTTGTATTGTACTACCTCAGTCTCTAAAAGATAGGCAGGTTTGTGTGTATAGTAGTATTTCCGTCTTAAAGGGTAATTTAGTTGATTCTAGTTGCTTGTATTGTACTATACCCCTGTCTCTAAAAGATAGGCAGGGTTGTGTGTAACTTAAAGGGTAATTTAGTTGATTCTCGTTGCTTGTATTGTAAAATTTGCCAAGCGATATAGTAAAATTTGCTGATAAAACAAGTAATAAATTTCGGATCATGAGGCATATTTCATTCAGATTTGATGTTGAGTCTAGTCGGTACTAATAAGCCAGAACCTTAAAAGAACAAAAAGGGAAAGATATAGAAAATATGTTAAAAGTTATCGAAAACGGAACACAAGACAAACTTGATCTGTCAACTCTCACGGCCGATCGATACTAGTAACAAATTAGTGGGAATGCTGTAACTACCTTAGAAAGTATGATACAATTAACCATTATAATAAATTCCAAATAATCCTACTATATGGTGATTGTGAAGATTCAAAGTAAAATCAATTGATTAAGGTTATTGCCAAATACTTACTTTCGAATCGGTAACACTACTGATTTTGTTTAGAGTCCTAGGGGTGAGCATTTGGCCCGTAATCCGCGGATTTAACCGGGACCAACCGTTCATTTGCGGATGGATGCCCGGACCGTTCGTTAATGGGTCGGATGCGGATGGAATTTTTGAAATCCAACGGACAACGGATCGGGCCCGGATGCAACCTTGAAAATCCGTTGGACATCCATATCCTTTAAATTAAGGGAATTTATATAGTTCTAGAAAATACTATGGATCATTTAAGAATTTTTAAGATGTTTGCTTGGGGTGGTGTACATGGCATATTTATATTTATATACATATATAGGATATGTAGGTTTTATAAGGAGTCATTTGTGTTAGCTTATTTTCTTACTAAAATTTTTAACTAAATAAATCCATTGGATTATCCGCATCAAATCCGTCCATCCGTGCATCCGTTGGATATGGATTGGATGCGGATGCCAAATTTAAAATCCGTAGTGTAATGGATTGGATGCGGATGAGGCGAAAACCGGTCCATACCGGCCCATGCTCACCCCTAGTTTAGACCTATAAAAAAAATCATAATCTTGAACCCACTAAAATGGGCCCAAAACATACACTTAGCACATGGCCCAGTTAGTTGCAGTTACCACATGGCGCCAAAGATTGGAACACACGCAATATACTGCTAACCACCTTCAACAGACACAATCATAATCAATCACTTGAAAACTTCAACTTTAAGAAACTAAAACATCTCAACCATACTATGATAATCTCAACCCATCTCTTTGTAATAATCTCAAACAAACTACATTAATCTTAATCTCTCACCAAACATTACTAATCCTTTGAATAATCATGGTACAACACTATTCAAATCCATTGAGATTCCTATGTGTCTTCTTTGTTTTGATTCTCACCTTCAATCTAAAACACATCTCTGTGTTTGGTGAGGATAATTCAGAAGTATTAGATGCCTGTAACGAAGATTTAACGACGTTTCTTCCTGTCCCGTTCGGGAATATTTCGACTAATTTGGGTTGTTACAGGATCTGGAATACTTTCATATTAAGAGTAAGTTTCTTAAGATCATGATTGATTCATTTTTTATCAGTTGATTCGTCTGCGATCGTTCCGTTTATATGTTTCAGTTTTTTTAGCAGTTCTCTCAGGATGATAAGCATGTAGTGAATATCATTTTGTCCGCTGAATACACGAATGGATGGGTTGGAATTGGATTTTCGAAGGATGGAACAATGGTGGGTTCTAGTGCAATGGTTGGATGGATCAGTAAACTAGGCCGAGCAGTTATAAAACAGTACTACTTGCGCGGCTACTCTAAGTCGGAAGTCATTCCGAACAAAGGCGAATTACCACTCACTAATATACCACCAGCAATTGTTGTTTACGGAGCTAAAATTTACTTAGCGTTTCAGTTGAAGTTTGATGACCGTCTTTCGGAGCAACCGGTTATATTAGCTTTTGGATCTGCAACACCGATCCATAGCAAGTTATCAAAGCACGATGATAAAACGACAATTCGGTTTGATTTCTCCAGAGGTTTGTTTCGAAGAATTCCCTAGCAACATCTATATCTTCTCCAGAAGGCTGATTTTATTTTACTCTCTTCTTTCAACAGGTATTCAAGCAGCGAGTAGCCAAAATGCGACTGCTGTTAAACCTCCAAACATTGAGAAGATGAAGAGGAGCCATGGAGCATTAGCTCTAATCGGATGGGGTGTGATGCTTCCTGCTGGGACAATGGTTGCAAGACATTATCGCCATTGGGTTCGAAAATGGTACTATTTACATACATTTATTCAGCTTATTGGATTTCTTATCGGACTTGCTGCTATTGTGTCTGGAAAGGTACTCTATGATAGAGCGCACATCAATTTCGCAGCGCATAGAGGCATTGGGATCTTTGTTTTCGTGCTTACGATTCTCCAGGTCTGCGACGCATTCTCTGAATAATACTATTCGCTTGAATTTTTCCGTTGCGAAACGAAATCCTAATCCTGTGTTTAAATGTTGTATCAGGTACTGGCATTCTTTGTATTGCCTGACAAGGATTCAAAGATACGTCGATACTGGAATTGGTACCACCATTGGTTTGGAAGGCTAATTCTAGTCATGGGTGTCGTGAATATCGGTATAGGATCTTGTGGAGAAGATGGAGATTGTTCGTTTGGACTAATATCGTTTCCAATTTTGATCATCGTTTACTTAGCCTGCACAATTTTAGAAATTGTTTCATGTTTTGGAGCACATAGTCGTAAACATGTCGACGATATTAGTGATCCGACGGTCGAAGTAAATCAATTTTAATAGTAGGAACATTAATTCAGATATGCAAACGGTACGATATTGTGTGTAATTCTCCGGTGATGCCGAATTGTGAAGGGCTATGTTTATCTAGCTAGCAATGCATCTTGAGACAAGTTTTAAGCCAATTTTCAAACTCATTCTGTGATTTCATTACGATGTATATATGCAACTTCTCCGTCATGTGTTAAGTTTTTGTTTTTTTTTTTTCCAAGACTTGTGAAAAATAAATAATAAGAATAATAATCTATTGGGAATATTTCACTCAAAAAAAAAAGAAAGAAAAAAAAAAAAGAAAACCAATACAATAAAAACATGCAGCAAGATATCCAACTAGTTTGGTCCGTACTTAAAATAATAAGACACTAACCATCACTTATCACTGCACCCACCTCCAATGCCAGCATCAGTAACAATGAGAATGACCACCACCAACATCTGTGTAAGAAGTATGAGAATATCCGCCACCTCCGTAATCAGAATGAGACGAATGACCACCACCACCTCCATAAGAAGAAGAATGTCCATAAGAATGAGATGAAGTATAAGAAGAATGACCACCAGTACTACCACCTCCAGTATAAGAATGACCACCAGTACTACCACCTCCGGTGTAAGAATGACCACCTACATCATGAGTATGGCCACCACCACCACCTTTGGCATGATCACTAATACCGCTACCATGAGCGTGACCACCACCTTTGGCATGATCACCACTACCAATACCATGAGCATGACCACTACCTTTGGCATGATCACCAGTACCACTACCATGAGCATGACCACCACCTTTGGCATGATCACCACCACCACTACCTCCAGCATGAGCATGACCACCATCACAACCTCCTTATCTCCACCACCATTAGTATCAAGAATTGCAATTGCCGTAAGTGTGTTAATATCCATATCTATATTCCTTCGGTAAGAGGGTGTAGTTTTGGTTATACTTCCACCACCAATACCAGAAGCCTGAGGTATAGTTTTGATACTACTACCACCGCCACCAGTAGCAGAAATCTTGGGTATAGTTTTGATACTACCACCACCACCAGTACTACCAGAAGATGTCTTGGTTGTGTTTTCTTTCTCTCTGTCTTCACGAGGAGCTGCACAACAAAATATCACCGAAAGCAGTGATGTTTTCTTTTTTCCTGACTTATGTTTGGATTCCATTCTTGTTTCTTTCTCTAGAGAATCACTGGTTTTTTCAATCTTCTCTTGCGAATCACCGGTTTTTTCAATCTTCTATAATAAACGATTTTTCAACCCTGCAACTTTCTAGTCTCATATGACATACAATAAGATCTCAGGACTTGGTTTATTTATATAGTAAAAAACGGTTGCCATATAAAAGAGTTCTACTGCATGTAGGAATGCAAATTGTTTTAGGATAACGATTATCATCACTCGACCTAAGAAATTAAGAATTAAGAATTACACGTTTATTAGGAAACTAGGTTTATTAGGAAACTAGGTAGATATTGATGGCCTCATAGTCTATTTTGAGGGCTTAGGACCAGGGGGCCAAGGCCCCCGATCTATAATAAGTTGGGGGCAAAAAATAAAAATAAAAATTTCATGTAGGGGGCAAAAACTGAATAATAGGCTTATTCTAACTGAAGATAATGTTGAACACGTGACTCTGTTATTTGTTTGCGTTCATTTGAGTGTTTCTTTAAGCTTTCCAGAAATTTATTTTATAACATTTTCTTTGAGTTTTATTGTTACAAACTGCAACAATCTTAACACGATATATCTTTTCTGTCTGTAACAATGGGGAAGAACGATGTTGAAAGGCCTGCAAATTTCAATGGGAAAGACTTCAAAAGATGACAATCGAAGATGTTATTTTTTTTTGAGTTATCATGAGTTGGATCATTATGTTTTGGTTCCTTTTGACGAGGGTTTGAAGGATATGGGACGTGAACTTGAGTTGGAGGATTGGGTTAGGCAGAACTATATGGCCAAAAATCATATTCTCAACTGTTTAGAAGATGTTATGTAGTATGACTTCTATATTGAAAAAGAGAACTTTAATGCTTTTGATTTATGGGCTGCTTTAGAGGCAAAATATCAAGTCGAGACTGCGGGGAGCAAGAAATTTCTGGTTGCCAAATTCTTGGATTATAAGAAGTCGAATGAGAAGGCTGTTGTTGATCAATTTATTGAGCTTCAACAAATCGTTAATGAAATTCTTGCTGAAGGTATGGTTATTGATGAAACTTTTCAAGTGTCTGCTGTCATTGAGAAATTGCCTTCTTCCTGATCTGATTACAAGAAGAAACTGAGACATGAAACTGGTGAAGTCTCTATGGTTGATTTGGGTAAGAATATTCAAGTTGAAGAATTATTGTGATCCAAGGACAAAAATGTATCTTATGCAAGGGACATGTCTAAAAAAGCTCATGTGACTGAACACAAAGGTTCAAATGCTGAAAAAGGTGATAAGAACCGAAACAACTCCAAAAAACCTCCAGGCAAGAAAGATATGTTTCATAAAACTAAATCTAGGATTAATAAAATTAATGGTGATTGCTATGCTTGTGGAAATCCTGGCCATATGGAGGTTCACTGTAGAAACCGTAAGGACCTTAAAAAGAAAAATAATGCTAATTTGGTTGATAACAACAAAGATGAATTTTTTGGCACGGTGCCAAGTCAATTTGGTAAAAATGTGAGAGACTGGTGGGTAGACTCTGGTGCTACCAAACATGTCTGTGGAAATAGAGATATGTTCACCTCCTATAATAACGTAGGGGAAGGAGAGAAACTCTATATGGGTAACTCATCTGCAGCTGCGGTTGTAGGAAAAGGCAAAGTTGGGATCAAGCTCACTTCTGGAAAGACTCTCACATTGAATGAAGTTCTTCATGTTCCAGATATCTGCAAAAATCTTGTTTCTTATGGTGTTTTAAATGACAAGGTTTTAAAATTGTAATAGAATCTGGTAAATGTGTTGTAACTAAGGGTAAGGATTATGAGGGACAGGGTTATAAGACTGAGGGTCTGTATAAGCTTAATGTAAACTCTGCTGTAATGAATAAGAATGATTCTTCTGCTTATGTCTGTGAGTCTTTGAATGTTTGGCATGGTAGACTTGGACATGTAAATTATAAGTCAATGCATAAACTAGCTAATGTAGGCTGGATACCCAAATTTAGTTTGGAAAAGGAACACAAATGTGAAATATGCGTAGAATCAAAGTATGCTAGAAAACCTTTTAGCAAAAATGTTCATAGAAATTCTAAACCCTTAGAATTAATTCACTCAGACTTAGTTGACATGAAATCGGTTCAAACTAGAGGTGGTAAGAAATGGTTTATTACTTTTATAGACGACTGTACGAGGTATTGTCATATATATTTGCTTAGAGGTAAGGATGATGCCTTAGAAGCCTTTAAGATGTATAAACTAGAAGTTGGAAAACAATTGAATACGACCGTTAAAACCATTAGGTCTGACCGTGGTGATGAGTACGTAGTTCCGATAGGAAATTTTTGTGCAGAACATGGCATAATACACGAGGTTACCCCTCCTTATTCACCTCAGTACAATGGTGTAGCTGAACGTAAGAACCCTACCCTTAAGGAGATGATGAATGCCATGTTAATTAGTTCAGGATTACCTTCGAACTTGTGGGGGGAAGCTGTCCTCTCACCCTGGTATATCCTGATGTTGATGGTGGTTTTTAGACAAGGGGTAAAATCGTAAAACCCCATGACCTAGTGTTACCCGCAACACATTAACTAAGAGCATTTAACTCAGGTGTAAATAATTAATGGGGGTATTTTTTCAAAATACCATATTAGGGTTTTCGACCTGTAACCCTAATTCCAAAACCAAGCCGCACCCTGCGCACCATGGCAACAATGCCAAACCAAGCCGCATACTGCGTACCATGGCAACAATGCCAAACCAAGCCGCACACTGCGCACCATGGCAACAATGCCAAACCAAGCCGCACACTTCGCACCATGGCAACAATGCCAAACCAAGCCGCACACTGCGCACCATGGCAACAATGCCAAACCAAGCCGCACCCCGCGCACCATGGCAACAATGCCAAACCAAGCCGCATATCGCGCACCATGGCAACAATGCCAAACCAAGCCTCACCCCCGCACCATGGCAACAATGCCAAACCAAGCCGCACATCGCGCACCATGGCAACAATGCTAAACCAAGCCGCACATCACGCACCATGGCAATAATGCCAAACCAAGCCGCACACTGCGCACCATGGCAACAATGCCAAAACCAAGCCGCACCTCGCGCACCATGGCAACAATGCCGCATATCACGCACCATGGCAATAATGCCAAGCCAAGCCGCACTCGCGCACCATGGCAACAATGCCAAACCAAGCCGCACACTCTGCGCACCATGGCAACAATGCCAAAACCAAGCCGCACACCGCGCACCATGGCAACAATGCCAAACCAAGCCGCACCGCGCACCATGGCAACAAGGCCATATTTCCAAGCCGCTATGCCTTTGGACCGCGCCAAATATAGCGCCCTAGGCTTGCAAGACTTGCAACTAGGTCAACATGGCCGTACGTGCCATTGGCACATGCCAACACGTATCGCAGGCCATATTTCCAAGCCGCTATGCCTTTGGCCCACGCCAAATATAGCGCCCTAGGCTTGCAAGACTTGCAACTAGGTCAACATGGCCGTACGTGCCATTGGCACATGCCAACACGTATCGCAGGCCATATTTCCAAGCCGCTATGCCTTTGGCCCACACCAAATATAGCGCCTAGGCTTGCAAGACTTGCAACTAGGTCAACGCGGTCGTACGTGCCATTGGCACATGCCAACACGTATCGCAGCCATATTTCCAAGCCGCTATGCCTTTGGCCCACGCCAAATATAGCGCCCTAGGCTTGCAAGACTTGCAACTAGGTCAACATGGCCGCACGTGCCATTGGCACATGCCAACACGTATCGCAGCCATATTTCCAAGCCGCTATGCCTTTGGCCCACGCCAAATATAGCGCCCTAGGCTTGCAAGACTTGCAACTAGGTCAACATGGCCGTACGTGCCATTGGCACATGCCAACACGTATCGCAGGCCATATTTCCAAGCCGCTATGCCTTTGGCCCACGCCAAATATAGCGCCCTAGTCTTGCAAGACTTGCAACTAGGTCAACATGGCATTACGTGCCATTGGCACATGCCAACACGTATCGCAGGCCATATTGACCAAAGAAAACAACCACGATATCTTTTAGCCTTTCCAAAATCTCAATCCCCATATTGACCTATGGGAAGCATTCCCTTCGAATACGTGTTCCAATACCGGTCCATTGTATTCAGCCACGGATTCACCGCACTTCCCAAAGGGATCATCATTCCGGAGGAAGGATTTATATGAGAGTCGTGTATTGGGAGATAAAATTGGAGATGATTCTAGGGGACATGTAGTACCTTCGGAGAAGCTAACGTTACCAAAGACCGATTACAGTACCGATATTTCGGTGAATACCGGCCAATACCGAAACCGATATTATCAGCATATCTCGGTCGAGATTAATTATATTGCCAGAGACCAACAAATAGTAATAATATTTTCTTTTCTTTTCTTTACAAAACCAAGGAAAGACAAAGGAAGAAAAATCAGAAACATTTCATCAACTCTTCTCTTTTTTTTATCAATATTTTTCTACATTTTTTATACTTCTCCTTAGCTTTAATCTATTTTTTAAGGATATTGTGATGCACAATTTTTCCACGTGTTGAAGGTACCACTGCATGAGACACAGTTGCAATAATAATGTTTCACAAGTGGTATAGCTTTTTATATTGATTATTGAAGTAGAAAAAAAAAAAAAAAAAAAAAAACTATTGCTCTCTGTTTTTCTTCTTCGCCTCCCTATGTTCATTTTTGCCTCATTATGTTCATTTCATATGCATCCCTAACTGACTCATATTCATAAATCAAATATAGTAGGGTGTTGGAAGTCATGGTGTTTAAATTCTTATGTTCATGATTCATGGATATTGAGTTTGAAGAATTGGGTACTTGTTACTGTGGTATTTTGAAAGAATATTATACCAGAATTTCCTAATTTCATATGCTGATGACTCAAGATCCTTCTTATTACTGTGGTTCGTCATCAGCATCACTCGGTACAGAGTATTGAGAGTTTAATTGATTTGGTAAGAAAAAATGGGCGTGACTCAGTTGAATCGGTGAGTTAGTAAGGAAATGATCTGAAACGGCGGGCGCGTGTAAAGGTGGGTGGAATACTGTATACAAAATTCTGGGCTGCCCGATTCGCTACTCTTCTTCTCTGCCCGAATAGCTGAAGAACATCTCTGTTGTTTGTTTTTTTTGATTGATCAATCAATAAATCCAAATACCTTGTTATTAGAATAAGTAATAGATAAATTTAGTCAATGGGTCTACAATTGTACTCGCTATCGCTTGTAAAGTCGGTTCTGATGCAGAAACCCGCACCTAGAATTAATCATCTTCATCTTCAACGTTTAACTCAAATTTTTTTGCTCTGGTTTTGGATTTTTAGTCTATTCTGATTGATGCAATGAAGTTTTAGAATAACTTTGAACTGTTAATTTGTTCGTTTGATTGTTTTTGGTTGAAATTGTTGAACAATTTGTGTAACTATCTCAAATTATAACTCAATTTGGTGAATTTTTTTTCAATTTTTTTTTCTCTGCACATTCTTTGTGACGGACATTTTTGGTTTTTTTTCATCACATAGGGACTCCCTTTGGTCGTCCAAAAATTTAAACTAAAACAAATCAATTGGATTATCCGCATCCAGTCTGCCCATCCGTGCATCCATTGGATGCAAATCCGTTGGATATGGATCGGATGCGAATACTAAATTTGAAAACCGTAGTGCAATGGACTGGATGCGGATGAGGTGAAAACCGGTCCATACCGGCCCCTAGCCGGTTAATTGCTTCTGGAAGTGCTTGGAGAGGGCGTTCACAAAAGACACCCATGAGTATCCAACCGAGATGAGCTGTGGTGGGTACATGAAATACAGAAATCAAAAACTAAAGTTAGGTGGACCTGTATATAAGAACCTAAAATTAACTGGCGATTAAAAAAAATAAAGAAAAAAAGTAAACAACCGAATAAAAGGTTAAAGGTATAGAAAAGTGTTTAGTTAAAGGTATACTCATATAAATCCCAACATTTCTACTTTGCTAGGCAAACATACAAAGTTTGGATTTTCCTAGGTAGACGGACAAATCGGTTTGTCCGTTCTTGTTTCATGAGTTTCATAGTTTTCTTCCATGTTTACCCTTCCACTATAGTTAGAAACTCAACCGTAGTTAGTCGAAAATTAGGATTTGGAATATGGGTTTGTTCAAAACACCGAATGGAAAATGGATTGTATGTACAGAAGGTAGGTTTTTCCTAATAACTTAGCCTGGTTTACCTCCTCTAGCAAGAGCAATCGTGGATCAGTGGGTCTAACATTTTCCTTGCCATCTGAAAGGTTATATTTTGTTGTGTTCGCTGACCCAGCACATGCAGAAGACTAGTTATGTATAGGCACATAATAGATGGTAAAATGATATTCTGCATACACATTTGTGTATCAAGTTTCAACTGTTAAAAAAACCAATTTTCATTTCTTAATTATTGGGTGTATGAATTATAGTAAACTACATGATCAATTGTTTACTTTTGAAAGATGTGGATACATTTTTATTTATATGTTTTGACTATAAATTTCTCAACTCCAGAATCGATATGTTCAAATACATATTGAATATGAATAATTCTTAAGTCCGGAGAAAGCTCGGCGCGTGCTTGCATTTCAGTTAGTTTCGGATATGAAATGCCAAGCCTGGTGAAACAGAATTCAACAACACCAAATGTACCATGGTTAATTTTACCATCCTCTATTTACGATAATAAATGTGGCACTGAAACAAAATTGATGAGACGTCAAACCTGCAACCACAAAAACTAAGCATAGGATTTATTTCTGAGAGTTTGTCCACCTTTGAGATAGCTTCATCTTGGCCACACCAGTGTCGATAGCTAGATGATCAACAATTTCTTCAATATCTTCTTCTGGCAGAAATTCATGGAGCGGTGGGTCTAACAACCGGACCGTCACGGGAAGACTTGCATATCCATTAATTTGAAGTTAGAAATGACCATAACTTAGATAGAAAGTGTTCATCTTGAAGTAAACCACCAATAACTTTCATGAAAGCACAGTGTTAATGAGAATACCATCCATTGCACGTAAGATTCTATCAAAGTCAGATCGTTAGTAGGGAAAAAGCAAGTCCAACACCAATTTATTTGTTCTAGTGTTCCCGCCATTATCATCTGTCTAACAGCCTTCAACCTGTCATCCGAAGCAAAGAACTATTACACCACAAAATAATCTAGTGAATCAAAAAGGTTCTTAAAACATTTTTTTTTTGATCGGTATGAACTAGATTAGTGAACTAGATTGTTTTTTTTTCCTTTAAGATGTATTTAAGATGATGAACAAAAATGGCCCATTTACCATGTGCTCTGTCCTACAAAGACTGATTCCCTGAGCACCATTGTTTCTTGCTGTCAATGTACCTTCAGGAGTGTCTGCATTGGCCATAACCAACAGATCAACCACATTGGTCAAATTTTACTTAAAAATGGATACAAATTCCTTTTGAAAATTCTGAACTAGATTAGTTTTTAGCAATGACATACCTTGAGAAGCCTAACCTCATCAGCTTCAAATCCCATCCTAAATCTAACCCATTTTTTTAACGTTATTGTTTGCCTCAATTACCTGTTTTAATTTATACGACCGCCAAAATCAGTTACCCATTATAATTTATAGTACCCTGGAAAATAAGGTACATGTTTTAATTTATATCGGCATAAACACTTAAACCATCTCATCAGCAATAGCTCTTATATCCACTTGACCGTAGTCTCCAATTGTGATTTCAAAAGAACACAAACTAGAAGCGTGCTCAGTTTAAGGAACATTATCTTACTGGTGACGTATGTAATTCGAACATCACTCCTTTAGGCCAAGGAGGAGGAAAGGCTTCAGCCATATCATGAGGAATATGAAGACCATGGAACTTCAACAGACCCTAGAACAAAAACAAAAGCCCCTGAATGTTGAGTATTCACTGGTGAAAATCAAGTTCTAAAATGAAAGAAGTCGGTCTAAGCTAAGTAAAAATTTATAGTTGTATTGTTTGTGGTTTGACAAAATAAACGGAAAAGGCATACTACCAATTTGACCACCATTGTTCACTTGCTAACAATCCCGGCACCTACGGTTGCAAATTTCAATTTTGGTCCTCTATAATGCTCAGGTTCTGGCGGAAATAAACCCTTTGAGATGACAATGCAAAAGCAATAGCCATCTAAGTAATTTGATATCTCTGCAGTCTACACAGGAAGAGAAATTCTAGAGAATCATATGTTTGCTCAACTGAATAAAATTTTGCATATGTTTGGTGATATGCCTAATTCCAACAACAATGAAACATGACAAACTTACTGGACATTCCTAGACACCTAAAGCATAATTGATACAACAATGCACATTTTAATTGATCATTAATTCAAGATAAATTCCAGTTTATTGCCTCAATTCAGCTAGTTTCTAAACATTTTAATCTACCAAATCATCTAAAACATAATAAAATTAACAAGATTTGTTTAAATTTAGCATCATATATCTAATAGGAATATAAACTCGATTAAAAACAACAGGAACAACAACAAAAAAGAACCTTTAATTGCAACTTACCCAATGGAGCTTCATAAAGTTTCTCAAATGCTAAGGCCGCAAACCATCTTTATAAGTTTCATATGCCATTTTAGCACAGATTAATAATTCAATCACAAACAACAAAAGTAAATTAATAAGGTCGATCACTAATTAAAATCACACCATAATAAGTAGATTAACAATATACCACAAGTCTATAACATAAATTCAGAGATGTCACTTCTTTTATCCCTGTCTCATTGAAAACCTGAATTATGATTCAATAAGAAAATACATAGCTATAGCAACTGTAAAGCATACACATAATTTCATATCAATATAATCCCATTATAAAACTAGAATATTAGATTCGGTCACTGAAACGAATTCCCATACTTCTCGCGTAAGGAAAAGAAGAAGAAAAACGAGGGAGAATCAAGAAGAAAAGAGGAGAACGGGTATGAACTTTGCATGTTTGCCAGTTCCAGCTTTGGTTAGGTTAAGCACTTAGAGGACTACAATGTCATTTCTTATCGATTCAGTGCCAACCAGGTTTGACCGAGTAGACTCTGTCCGTCAAACTGGGATGACTGAAACTTAAGTTGGTTAGAAAGGAAAACTAAGCCTAGGATTTCTAGGAGGATTGCTCTATATTTTTCGGCTTTGCTTCCGTGGGATAGCTTCAATATTTGTTTGTTCCACTAAAATGGGCATCTCCCTAGACAGAAAAAGCATAATAAAAAGACTTAGAACTCTATTTATAGAGTTACATACGTTGCCCAAATAATAGGATCCCACTAAAATGGGCATCTACCTAATAAACTTTTGTTTAAAAATATATATCTTTTAAATTCCAGGAAGCCACCAGATAAGATGGTGAACCACACTCGGTTTCTCCCTCGAATTAACGTTATACTGGTGCCCATGGGCCACGGCATTATTTATTACCCAGACCTAAAATAATGTGGAAAAGGTCCAACTAGCTACCTCATTCAAGGGTATGTCCACCTACGTAAGTAGTCAATCAATACCTCTTCCTTTTCCCGCTCCCACTCTAGAAGCGATATCCGACATAAACAACCCTATTTTTCCGGCAGCTTGTAAACTGCTCAGATTTGCTGGATCTTTATAGATCCAAGTAGATCTGGGCAGTATCAATAGAAGCTAGTTGTTTTAGTTTATCAACAGAGGAAGACAATCAAACAAATGATTGGATTTTACTCCGAAAACACCATCACTTCTCCGAATCATTCGGCTCTTTCATACGTGTGTTTGACATTCACCGGAATTTCTTCTCTTTCTCTTGTCGTAATTCATGGCCTTGTTCAATCACAATATTTTTCTCCGTTGTTTCTTGAATTTGTACTCTCACTCATTAAAAAAAAAAAAAAAAAAAAAAAAAAAAAAAAAAGGTCAATCAATTCCGTGGTCCCATGCCGTGTTCACCGGGGCAGACAACATTATTAAAGAAATTCACGTGGTTTTGATTCTTTTTGTTTCCTCATTCTTTTTAAGTCTTGCTTGACTCTTATCTGGGAGAATGTGTGTCTCTCCGTATTCTATCTACTCTCAGTGAACAACTGAGACGAGATTAAAAATATTTCTAAATCAAGCGCAGTAAATGGAGTTTCATTATAAGACGAGATTCATCTTGTTCATTTGTTTCACCCTTGTTCCATACTGGAGTATCCAACCTACATCCCAATCTATCATCGCCGAAACAGATCGACTAGCTTTGCTTGCATTCAAAGACAAGATAACCGACGACCCATCAGGAGCACTAAATTCGTGGAATGCGTCGTCTGATTGCAGCAATTGGACAGGAATTACATGCAGTCGTCGGCATCCAAGCAGGGTCACTAGGCTGGATCTCAACTCCATGAGTTTGGTAGGTTCTATATCTCCCTACATTGGCAACCTTTCATTCTTAATAGTTTTAAACCTGTATGACAACAATTTCAGAGGCGTGATTCCACAACAAGTTGGTCGTTTATCTCGCCTCCAAGCTTTTCTAGTCCCGAATAATACACTTACAGGGAATATTCCTAGGAATATATCCTCGTGTAGAAATCTCATAAGTCTAGTGATATCAAATAATGATTTGGTAGGAGGACTTCCTACCGAGCTTGGTTCCCTATCAAGACTTCGAGATTTGTTACTCTCGAGCAACCACCTAAAAGGAACCATCCCAGCTTCACTATCAAACCTTTCAGTTCTCGCTATATTTGAAATAGCATACAACAATTTTCGCGGTAACATACCATCCGAGCTTGGCCAGTTATCAAAATTAAGTGACTTTGATGTCTCATCAAATCACTTGTCAGGAACCGTTCCACCCCAACTTTTTAATATCTCTTCCATCACTGTTTTTTCTGTAAGCGCCAACAAGAAACTCCACGGAACCATTCCACCATCCATTGGAACTACTCTCCCTAATCTCCAAGACCTCCTATTAGGTGGAAATAGATTTTCTGGTGTGCTACCTAATTCAATATCCAATCTTTCTGGATTGTATAGATTAGATGTCCGGGATAATCACTTCACTGGGTCTGTACCTCCTAATCTGGGTAACTTGAAAAATCTCATTGTTTTAAATATTGCGGAAAATTATTTTGGAAGGGGACAAGTAGATGGCCTTAGCTTTCTTAATTCATTACCAAATTGCACTAAATTAGAGACCCTTTCTATTTCTTTAAACAGTTTTTCAGGGAAGCTACCAGATTCCATAGCTAACCTCTCGACAAAGCTTACGAAAATGTACGTGGGGTACAACAATATATTTGGTGAAATTCATCCTGGAATTGAGAACCTTGTCAACTTAAAAATATTAGGCATGCAGCGTAACCACCTAAATGGAAATATTCCTTCTTTTATAGGAAAACATTCTAATCTAATATATGTATTACTGTCGGATAACAAACTCTCTGGAAAAGTTCCGTCAAACATTTGCAACAGCAGTCAGTTGGAACGAATTATATTTAGCATCAACAGATTGCAAGGTGGAATTCCGCCAAATTTTGGCAACTGTCAGAAAATGATGGTATTGGATCTTTCACGGAATCAACTTACTGGTGCTATTCCCAAAGAGCTCATCGGTCTTTCTTCAATAACGGGTATGCTAGACTTATCAGGGAATCAGTTAACTGGTGATTTACCATCAGAGGTTGGTAACTTGGACAGGATTGTTCAACTCTACTTATCAAATAACCGATTATCCGGGAAAATTCCAGATTCTTTAGGGAAATGTATTGGTCTGGAAGAACTTACCCTGGACGGTAACTCATTCGAATGGGTCATTCCTCCATCCTTGAAAAGTCTCGAGGGACTGCAAAGATTAGACATGTCAGGCAATAAGTTGTCGGGGAAAATTCCAAAGTATTTGGAGTCCTTTGTTTCCCTCAAATATCTGAATATTTCTTCCAATGACTTTGAAGGTGAAGTACCGAAACAAGGGATTTTTAAGAATATAAGTGCATTTTCAGTCATAGGAAATGACAAGCTATGTGGAGGAATTCCGCTACTTCATCTGCCGAGTTGCCCGAGACCTAGCTTTGAAAAAGCAAGTAAGCCATCCCCTCCCAAGAGATTGCTGCTAATAATATTTGGAGTCATTATCTGTCTTCTTTTTCTGGGTTCCTTCCTCGTATGGTTTTGGAGGAGAAAAGCAACAAAGAAAACTTCTTCACCTTTACCCAATCCTTTGGATAATATGTTTCATAAGATCTCGTACAAACAACTTCTTGAAGCAACAAATGGATTTTCCGCAGAAAATTTAGTTGGAGTTGGAAGTTACGGATCTGTTTACAGAGGATTGTTGTCGCTGAGCCATGAGGTAACAACAGTTGTTGCAGTGAAAGTACTAGACCTTCAAAGGCGGGGTGCTTCAAAAAGTTTCATGGCGGAATGTGAAGCAATGAGATGTATTCGGCATCGAAATCTTGTGAAGATGTTAACATCATGTTCTTCTATTGATTATAAAGGAGGAGAATTCAAAGCTCTTGTTTCCGAGTTCATGCCAAATGGAAGCCTTGAGGATTGGTTGCACCCAACACCAAATGATGTGCAATCATCCTGGAGACCATTAAATTTTATGGAGAGACTAAACGTAGCCATCGATGTTGCTTCTGCTTTAGATTATCTTCATCATTGTTGTCAAACACCTATAGTTCACTGTGATCTAAAGCCAGGCAATGTTTTACTTGATAACGACATGAACAGTCGTGTTGGTGACTTCGGATTAGCGAAGTTTCTTGGTGGAGTCATCATCAATGTTGAATCTGAACATGATACCGCCAGTACTTCAATCGGGATAAGGGGATCCGTTGGCTATGCTGCTCCAGGTAGAAGATTCCTCTCCCTCTGAAAAACCTGTAGAAAAATTAGAGTATTAAAAACCATAAAACATAATTCGTTTTCTTTTTACTGGCATGCAGAGTATGGAATGGGTAGAGACGTATCAACTCATGGAGATGTTTACAGTTATGGGATCATGGTGGTAGAGATTTTCACTGGAAGGAGACCTACAGATGACATATTCACAGATGGTTTGAACCTTCATACCTTTGCTAAGACGGCTCTCCTTCAAGATCGTGTAATGGAAATTGTTGATCCTACACTGCCTGCTCATGTCGGTATCCAAAATGATAACAACACCAGAGCTCTATTCAATGTCGAAAATGAGACCAAGTTATGCGTGGCTTTGGCAAGGATTTTCAATCTTGGTGTTATGTGTTCGGTCGAATCACCCAACGAACGGATGGAAATGGCACAAGTCATGAAAGAGCTGCACTCAATCAGGAAACCATATCTCTCCAGACTGGGATAAGATGGCAGATTGTATCATTAGATCCGCCGTAGATAATATATAGTTTTATGTTTCTCTTTTAAGCTCTTCCTCTTTTCTCTCTGCATAACCGTTTTCCCCAAATAATTATCTAAAACTTCTGTTCTTCAATTTTCTTCATCCCCAAACCTAGATTTTCACGCATATAACCTGGGATATCAGATTTCCCGAGTAGATTTGGGTTTGTGTAAATAGTATTTAATGCTTTCAATAAAAAAATCACAATTTTTGTGATTTTAGGTTTTTATCTTTTTGATGGGTCTGATGGCATATCAATGCTATCAAGATTTGTTATCTAATAGCCTTAATGACATTCTCTGGTGGTGCTGCTACATTATAATCAAGTATGTTTGGAAAGAAGACGATCTAATTCGGCAAATAAGTCCGTTTTTGATCGATCTGATATCAATTTGCGCGTATTACTTCTTTTTTATGGAAGCATCTGACATATATGATGTCAATGATCAAGATTCAAAAGATCAAGAAACAAAATGGCTTGAGACCATTATCAAGATGTCAATTTCTTCAGCTGAATGTAAAATCTTAGTACCATTTTCTTTTTTCGTTTCTTTAAGTTTCGAAATTTGTAAATTTAGTACTAATTCTTATTTTCTGTCATTGCCTTTTCCCTTCAACTTTTTTTTTCTTTTTATGTTTCTTTTTAAACAAATATCCGTGTATCTAGTCATGACTGACTGTGTCTACTATACATGTCAATAAAATGCATTCCTCGTGGTTAATCATGACGTGTGTGGTTCATGGAAAAGTTGATTGGTATATGTTAACATGACGTGTGGCTCATGGAAATTTCACTTCTAGCCTAGATAGCAAACATGATAGTAACCAGTGCATGTGTGTGTATATAAGAGATCAACTTAACAAGCATTCCTTGACTACCAAACATTTTTTGCATGACTACTGCAAAGAGTTACAAAATTCCACGGAGGATTGCATGTTCATCTCCCTAAACTGGTCTAGATATTATTTCTAATTAAGTATGCGATTCAATCCCGAAAGTGATGTCTATATTACTGGTTTTGTTGAAAGCGAATAAAAGAGTGATAAAGAAATGCATTTCTTTCGGAGGATACATCAATCATTGATAAAATCACACAATGTGAAGAGATTATTTATTGATAAAGAAATTACATCCATCATGGATGAAGTCATATGATGTGAAGAGATACATCACTAGGTGATTGTTTAGGACCTGTGTTTTCTATGCTACATTGCTAATCAAGCATTTCCTATCTGTCTATCTCGATTCTTATACTAAATACTTCAAGTTCAACATCACCACTACTTGAATAGTTACTCCTTCAGAACAATTATTTTCCTATAAAAAGTACCACTTCATAAAGTTTCGTAAAAAGAATACACACACATATAAGCAATCCCACGTAGTTGCAAGTAATGGTAACAAGATGTTTTACAAGAAAATTTTGTTTCAAATATAACCTAATTAACCAAATGTAAGTGTGTATGATTATGCACCTCTGATATAGGATTGTTCACATATGCCTCAAACAATAATGATCACCAGTACCAGTATTGTAATTATTCTCAAAGATCAAATCCTTGACGCCTTGAACCCAGCTTTCATAGAGGGCCTAGTATTCGAGAATCACCGTTGTGTGTAAATGACTGCATATTCAATTCCGTATTACTCTTCTCCCTCTACAAATTTGGTGTATTTTGACCATGTTCTTTCATTCTTTTCTCCTTCCTTCTTCTTGTTTCTTCTATTATTATTCGTTCAAGGAATTTTATTTGTGTTTCAACTCTGGATTCAAGAAGTTTGATTGGATTGATGGGTTCGATTCAGATTTTGGTACTCTTGGTGTTCCTTGGCGAAAATACATATTTTTACCCATGCGATATGCGCGTATGCCATGCACCAAGTCCCTTTTCTACACGGATTTATTTTTGGCGAGTTTTTCTTTAGAAAATTAATTCCAAAATTATTTCTTAAGAGTTTTATTTATGGTAAAATTCCTTTTACTTGTTTTTAAAGAAAACCAAAACCTAACTTGATTTGCAAGTATTTCATCCTATAAATACAACTCGAAAATCTGTTTTCAACACACGGAAAAATTCTTCTTTTATTTCTAGGGTTTTTCCATACGTTTTTACTTCCATCCCCGTTGTTGAGTTCGAAGAGAGGGTAACTTGCGTTGTGCTAACTCAAGTTATATCGGGCAGTCTTATCCTGGACACATCTTCGCTGTGAGGGGTTTAGCATTACTCAACTCGAGTATACCCGCGAACTAATGTGTTAAGGACAACTTGTTGAACCTGTGATTCTGCCCTCGTAAAGTTATTTCGGTAGAGTTGTTTCGCATTACTTCTTTACATATTATTTTTGATACATCTAACGTGTTGTTCATTGTTGCAAGATTCCAACAATCTTAACACATTAATATTCCTTGCAACGATGTCAACAATGGAAACAAAGATGAACGTTAACGTTGAAAGACCACAGAAGTTTAACGGAAAGGATTTCAAGAGATGGCAATCCAAGATGCTTTGTTTTTCTGAGCAATCATGATTTGGACGCAGTGTTGCAAGGTCCTCTTGATGTTTTGATGGCTGCTGAAGATAATACTGATGAAGATAGAACGTATTATACAAGGGGTAACTATATGGCTAAAAATCATATTATGAATGGTTTGGAAGATGCGATGTATGATTTTTACAATGCTAAAGAGAACTTCACTGCTTATGAGTTGTGGACTGCGTTAGAAGCAAAGTACCAAGCTGAGACTCGCAGGAAGCAAGAAATTTCTGGTGGCAAAGTTTATGGAGTTCAAGATGACGAATGATAAGTCTGTTGTTGATCAATTCCTCGAACTTCAACAAATCATTAACCAGATTCTTGCTGAAGGTATGGTCGTTGATGAGACTTTTCAAGTGTCTGCGGTGATTGAGAAGTTACCATCTTCTTGGTCGAGTACAAGAAAAAAATTGAGACATGAAATCAAGAGATCAACATGGTTGAATTGGGAAAGAAGATTCAAGTGGAAAAGATGTTGTGCACCAAAGACAAGAACGTGTCATCTCGCAAGGGACATGTCTAACAAAGCTCATATGTCTCGAACATAAGCCATCCAAAGCCGGAAAAGGTGACAACAACAATCGCAACTCGAAGCATGGACCTAACAAGAAAGGTATGTTTCAGAAACCAGAATCTAGCATTATTAAAATTAAGGGTCCTTGTTGGGTGTGTGGAAATACTGGTCATATGGCAGTTCACGTAGACAACGTAAGGATAAGAAGAATAATGCTAACTTGGTTGAGAAAAGCAAAGACGAGTTTTACTGTGTGGTGTCTCGAAGTTAATCTGGTGACCAATGTGATGGATTGGTGGGTAGACTCTGGAGCTACCAAGCATGTTTGTGGGAACAGAGACTGTTCACCTTCTACCAGAGGGTAGGGGAAGGCGAGAAACTCTATATGGGTAACTCATCCGCATCGAGGTTGCAGGAAAAGGAAAGGTCGGTCTGAAGCTCACATCCGGAAAGACTCCCACATTGAATGAAGTTCTTCATGTTCCAGGACATCCGCAAAAATCTTGTTTCTTGTTCCTGTTTTAGATGATAAGGGTTTTAAAGTTACAATTGAGTCTGGAAAACTTATAGTAACTAAGGGCAATGATTATGTGGGTAAGGGTTATAAGACTGGGGGTCTATATAAACTTAATGTAACCTATCCTGAATTGAAATTGAATGATTCTTCTGCTTACATGTGTGTGTCATTGAACGTTTGGCATGGTATACTTGGTCATGTAAACTATAAATCAATGCATAAATTGGCTAGCGCAGGCTGGATACCCAAATTCACTTTAGATAGAAGTCATAAGTGTGAGATTTGCGTAGAATCTAAGCATGCTAAGAAATCATTCAATAAGAATGTCCGAGAAACTCTAAACCCTTAGATTTAATCCACTCAGACCTAGTTGATATGAAGTCAGTTCAAACAAGAGGTGGTAAGAAATGGTTTATTACTTTTATATATGATTGTACGAAGTACTGCCATGTTTACTTACTTAGAGGGAAGGATGATGCCTTAGAATCCTTTAAGATATATAAAAGTGAAGTAAAAACCAATTGAATACTACCATTAAAACTATTAGGTCTGACCGTGGTGGTGAGTATGAAATTCCCGTAGGAGATTTCTGTGAAGAACATGGCATAATACATGAGACTACAACCCCTTATTCACCTCAATCCAATGGTGTAGCTGAACGTAAGAACCGTACCCTTAAGGATATGATGAATGCCATGTTGATTAGTTCAGGATTACCTTCGAATTTGTGGGGGGAGGCTATCCTCTCCGCCAATTACATCCTGAACAGAGTACCCTTTAAAGGATCAGATAAAACTCCATATGAGTTAAATGGAAAGGTAGACAACCATCTTATGATTACTTCAAAGTGTGGGGGTGCTTGGCAAAGGTGGGCATCCCTCCTCCTAAGAAAAATAAGATAGGACCCAAAACCGTTGATTGTGTTTTTATAGGGTATCCTGAGCATTCTAGTGCTTATAGGTTTATGGTTGTGAGTTCTGAAATTTCTGACATAGGGTTGAATACTATCATGGAGTCTAGGGATGCTGAGTTTTTTGAAACTGTTTTTCCTTTGAAACGTGATTCTCGAAAGAGATGTTTAGATGATCCCCTAGATGTTCCTTCAACTAGTCAATTATTACCTTTAGAGGAAGATGAACCAGAAGTGGAACCTAGAAGAGGTAAAAGGGTTAGAACTGAGAAAACCTATCCTGGTTGCATTACATACCTAGCCGAGTCTGATCCTCAGACTTATAGAGAAGCCATGACTTGTCCAGAAGCTCTGTGGTGGAAAGAAACTTCCATTAGTGAAATGGATTCCCTTCTAGAAAACGGTACTTTTGAACTTGTAGATTTACCTCCAGGGTGTAAGGCCATAGGTTGTAAATGGATTTTCAAAAGAAAACGTAAGATAGATGGAACTATTGAAAAATACAAGGCTAGGCTGGTAGCTAAAGGCTACAGACAAATAGAAGGTATAGATTTCCTTGACACCTATTCACCAAATGAGTAGAATTAGCTCCATTAGGTTGTTAATTGCTATAGCTTCATCCATAATTTAGAGATACATCAAATGGATGTAAAGACAGCGTTTCTTAATGGTGAGTTAAATGAAGAAATTTATATGAAACAACCTGAGGGCTTTGTAGTTAAAGGTTTTGAAAAGAAAGTGTGTAAACTGGTTAAATCTTTGTATGGATTGAAACAAGCACCTAAACAGTGGCATGAAAAATTTGATCATGTGATGATTTCTAGTTGTTTTAGAATTAATGAATCTGATAAGTGTGTTTATACTAAACTTGTCAAGGATGCCCGTGTGATTGTATGCTTGTATGTTGATGATATGCTTATACTAGGTACAAACATGGATGTTATTAATTCCACTAAGAAACTGTTGAATGAGAACTTTGACATGAAAGACTTAGGCCCCGCTGATGTCATATTAGGGATGAAGATTAGAAAAACTTCTAATGGCTATAGTCCGAGTCGGTCTCATTATGTTGAATCCATACTTAAGAAATTTAATCGGTTTAATCAGAAACTCGTGTGTACTCCTTATGATTCTAACTGCCGTCTCAAGAAGAATAAGGGTGTAGGAGTTAACCAACTTGAATACTCGAGAGTCATAGGAAGTCTCGATGTATTTGATGAATTGTACGAGACCGAGACATTGCTTATGCCGTAAGTAGGTTAAGCAGGTATACTTGTAATTTAGGGCAAATACATTGGGAAGCACTTATTAGAGTGCTAAAGTATTTGAAGTACACAATGACCTTTAGTTTGAATTACAAAGGATATCCGGCCGTCCTTGAGGGATTTTGCGATGCAAACCGGATAACAGGATCGGAAGGATTCTAAGTCTACGAGTGGATATGTATTCACTCTAGCAGGTGCGTCGTATCTTGGAAGAGTTCCAAACAGACATGTATAGCTCGTTCCACTATGGAATCGGAGTTTATTGCGTTAGATAAAGCGGAGAGGAGGCCGAATGGCTAAGAAACTTTTAGAAGATATTCCTCTCTCTGTCATAGGCCCGTGCCACTATATCTATACACTCGTGACAAAGAAATCTGCGATAGGTAGAGCTAAGAGTTGCTTCCACAATGGAAAGTCTATACATATTCGTAGAAGACATGACACTTTGAAAACACTAATCTCAACAGGCGTTATTTCCATAGATTGGATGCAGTCCAAGGAGAATATCGCGGACCCTTTGACGAAAGGTTTGTCCAAGGAGATAGTTAGTAAAGCATCGAGGGGATGGGGCTTAGGCTCAATAATTAAACTTGTCATGAAGGATACTCAACCTTGCCGACTGGAGATTCCAATCAAGGTTTCGAATGAGACAACTAATTCATGATGGGTAAAGGTAAACACTATCGAGAATTTCATTCTCTCGTCCCTTCCCTATGGTGTTGATGTGATAGTGTGACCGCATGTGGAGGATGACTTTTAAATAAGTCTTAATGAGTTCCATAGTTTCAATTTAAGATTTAAGTGGGGTGTAGCAAAGAAACACTCTTGATGGAACTCACCTATCTGAATGTGGAAGTGGGGCCGCTTCCCTATGAGAATTGAGCCAATTCTCTAGAGCATTCGAGAAACAGGATATGTCCAGGGCCAAATTGGAAAAAACGGCACGAACTTAGCAACACCAGGAGAATATCACGTGTGGTTGTTGTCACGAATTACACCAACGTTATCAGTTCAAGACTAGGTTCACTATTTAGCTAGTAGTTCCGATAACTTCTCACTAAGTAAGGGTTCAAGACCTCATGGACACCTTTGCCTAAATGGTATTTTCCTTACTCTTGTTTTTTTTTTCGTTTTCCGAGATTTCATTCATGTGGGGGATTGTTGGAGAAAATGAGTTTTTAAATAAAAGGTTTTATGGTCATGGTGTGGTTTGATCTAATGACCTAAGGGTCTAAGGATAGTCACTCATTTTTGGGTGAATGAAGTGGAACCTTTAGTCCCACATTGTGGAAAACTAAAGAGGAGCTCCACTATATAGTCATACACTTATGTATCAATTGTAAAACGTGGGTGGAGTGGGTGGGCAAAAATACATATTTTTACCCATGCGATATGCGCGTATGCCATGCATCAAGTCCCTTTTCTACACGGATTTATTTTTGGCGAGTTTTTCTTTAGAAAATTAATTCCAAAATTATTTCTTAAGAGTTTTATTTATGGTAAAATTCCTTTTACTTGTTTTTAAAGAAAACCAAAACCTAACTTGATTTGCAAGTATTTCATCCTATAAATACAACTCGAAAATCTGTTTTCAACACACGGAAAATTCTTCTTTTATTTCTAGGGTTTCTCCATACGTTTTTACTTCCATCCCCGTTGCTGAGTTCGAAGAGAGGGTAACTTGCGTTGTGCTAACTCAAGTTATATCGGGCAGTCTTATCCTGGACACATCTTCGCTGTGAGGGGTTTAGCATTACTCAACTCGAGTATACCCGTGAACTAATGTGTTAAGGACAACTTGTTGAACCTGTGATTCTGCCCTCGTCAAGTTATTTCGGTAGAGTTGTTTCGCATTACTTCTTTACATATTATTTTTGATACATCTAACGTGCTGTTCATTGTTGCAAGATTCCAACAAAAAATATAAAGAAAATCTGTCTAAGCAATGGAAAATAAGCACAAGATAATGTTTTATCGATCGACATTAATTACATATCCCGCAAACATTGAACTTGTATTGATCATGTCTGTATTTGCTTTATTCGCTTCGTAAGAGGGTACAGTATGATACTACGACCACTATACACACCTCTCGGTTCGTTTGATCAGTGGGTATGGTTTCTGTACTACCACCACCAGCACCAAAATGCTTGGTTGTGTTTTTTCTTTTTGCGTCTTCCCGTTCCCGTTGGACATAATTTGCCATACAAACGCAACATATTACCCCAGCAAATTCTAAACCGATTGAACCCAACAAACATATGAGGATGATATATGAACTATCCATTCTTCTCTGGATATTCCGTTTGTTTTTCTTTTCTTGCGAACTCGTTTTTCAAATAAACTGGTCTCAAAGTCTCGACCTTAATGTATTCTTCTGGTGTGTGGCTGTGACATATATATAACTAGGAATTCTACGTATAGGAAATCAATTAGGAAAAATAAATAATAAGAATAATAATCTATTGGGAATATTTCACTCAAAAAAAAGAAAAAAAAAAGAAAGAAAACCAATACAATAAAAACATGCTGCAAGATATCCAACTAGTTTGGTCCGTACTTAAAATAATAAGACACTAACCATCACTTATCACTGCACCCACCTCCAATGCCAGCATCAGTAACAATGAGAATGACCACCACCAACATCTGTGTAAGAAGTATGAGAATATCCGCCACCTCCGTAATCAGAATGAGACGAATGACCACCACCACCTCCATAAGAAGAAGAATGTCCATAAGAATGAGATGAAGTATAAGAAGAATGACCACCAGTACTACCACCTCCAGTATAAGAATGACCACCAGTACTACCACCTCCGGTGTAAGAATGACCACCTACAGCATGAGTATGGCCACCACCACCACCTTTGGCATGATCAGTAATACCGCTACCATGAGCATGACCACCACCTTTGGCATGATCACTAATACCGCTACCATGAGCATGACCACCACCTTTGGCATGATCACCACTACCAATACCATGAGCATGAACACCACCTTTGGCATGATCACCAGTACCACTACCATGAGCATGACCACCACCTTTGGCATGATCACCGCCACCACTACCTCCAGCATGAGCATGACCACCATCACAACCTCCCTTATCACCACCACCATTAGTATCAAGAATTGCAATTGCCGTAAGTGTGTTAATATCCATATCTATATTCCTTCGGTAAGAGGGTGTAGTTTTGGTTATACTACCACCACCAATACCAGAAGCCTTAGGTATAGTTTTGATACTACTACCACCACCACCAGTAGCAGAAATCTTGGGTATAGTTTTGATACTACCACCACCACCAGTACTACCAGAAGATGTCTTGGTTGTGTTTTCTTTCTCTCTGTCTTCACGAGGAGCTGCACAACAAAATATCACCGAAAGCAGTGATGTTTTCTTTTTTCCTGACTTATGTTTGGATTCCATTCTTTGTTTCTTTCTCTTGAGAATCACTGGGTTTTTCAATCTTCTCTTGCGAATCACCGGTTTTTTCAATCTTCTATAATAAACGATTTTTCAACCCTGCAACTTTCTAGTCTCATATGACATACAATAAGATCTCGGGACTTACTTTATTTATATAGTAAAAAACGGTTGCCATATAAAAGAGTTCTACTGCATGTAGGAATGCAAATTGTTTTAGGATATCGGATAACGATTATCATCACTCGACCTAAGAAATTAAGAACACGTTTATTAGGAAACTATAGGTTTATTAGGAAACTAGGTAGATATTGATGGCCTCATAGTCTATTTTGAGGGCTTAGGACCAGGGGGCCAAGGCCCCCGATCTATAATAAGTTGGGGTTAAAAAATAAAAATAAAAATTTCATGTAGTGGGCAAAACTGAATAATAGGCTAACCGACAAGTATTGACAACGGCCAACTTGCCCTAATCTCCCTCTGCCGACCCGAACCCATTTTGATATGTAGAACTTGATATGTAGGAAATTACCTAGCCAGTGATGCAGCCATGCAGGATTGTCACACCTCATGAAATTTTAGCAACCAAGAAATTTACTGTTTGGGCCCTGGAGCTAGCTATTCAGTGAGTGAGTTGTGGGGTTGAGCGTGTTGGGAAATTGGGTTAAACTAGAGGATGAAAACAGAAACTAGAGAATGGTGTACCCCTGATTTCAAGGATCTTTCGATTCTATTAGACAATAATTCGACCTTTCCCTATTAACTTGGCAAGTACAACAGGTCTCTCGAATTATGCCTTCGCTAATTTAAGGATTATACTTCCCTGACCCGACCAAGAACACACTGTAAAAGGTTCTGATGAAGCTATTAGAGAAGAAGAAAACAGATTGATTTGATGTGATGGAATGGGAAAAAACCTTCGCTATTTAAAGAGGGTTTCATGCCTTTTGGAGATGTCTCTTATCTCCAATAGACGCTTTCAACAGGCATCCATTAATGGTATCTCTTCAGTGAAAATCCTATGGGAAAAAGACGCGATCGTAGAAATTTTTGGAAAAACGAAATAGGTTTTGAATTTCAAAATCATATTTTTTTTTTCCTGAAAGTTCCAACAGAGCGCATTTGAATTAATTTGCAATATAATTAGTTTTAGGTTTATATTCATCAATTTGAATTTGATTCTGATTCTGATTCCGATTCCAAACAAAAGGAAGAAATAAAAGAGTTACATACAGTCTGTTAGGCACTACGCCCCATAGAATTTATCAAACTAGGATGTTCTTCAAGTTAAATGTTGCCCGCATTTTGGTTTGTATGTTTCAAAATTAATGTATTGTACAATTTTAGTCTGTAGCAGAATTTTCAGAAGTGCGGTTCGAATTCTTGCAGATTTGCAAAGTTGCACCCTCTATCAGCCACCCCCTCTTTGTTGATGATTGCATCATATTTTTTAAAGCCAATCTGACTGAAGCTCAAAATATCATGAAGCTTCTTCAAATTTTTGGCAGCACCTCTGGGAAGTTAATTAACTTCAAAAAGTCTGGAGTATTCTTAAGCAAAAACACTAATCCAGACCTCATTCCTCAAATCACCAGTTCCATGGGAATTCAAGTAATTCAACTGGATGATAAATCTCTTGGATCACCTCTCTTCACTCACAGAAGAAAAATAAGATCTTTCAAGCCTGGAGTGGAAAAACTGAAGCTGAGACTTACTAGCTGGAAAAATACACCTCTAAATCCTGTTAGAAGAGAAGTTTTCATCAAGTCTGTAACCTCCTCAGCATGCATCGATCAAATAAATTGTTTCAAGGTGCCTAAGAAAACCTGCAAAGATACAATCTTCAAAGAGATTTTTTCCTGGGAAAAATATATAAAATCCTTCGGTTATTACCCTAAAGATTGGACTCGCAGTGTGCAAACCAAAATAACTAGGGGGATTAGGATTCATGAATATGGAACTAATCAACAGTCTATGATAACAAAAATTGGTCAAGACTTGAGCAGAGAAAGACTCTCTATCGTATAAGCTCATGGATGCCATTGCCAAATATCTTTTAGGAAGAAATGTACTCAACATGGATACAAAATCTAAGGATGGAGACTCATGGGTTTGGAAAGGAATTCTGGAAGGCATCAACAAAATTCAACATCACTGCTCATGGAGAATTGGCAATGAGAGAAAGATAAAGATTTGGGAAGACATCTGGATCCCCAACACCTCATTAAGACAAACCAAAACCACGAATCGCCCACAACATATGGAAACTCTAGAGTCCTTACTCCTTCTAGATGGAACTTGGGATAAAACTCAAGTATTTAACTACTTCAGCAATGACAAGGCAGTAGTGATTATCAACTTGCAGACACATCCAAATGAAAAAGACAAGATAATATGGAATCTCAATGACAAAGGAGTTTTTTCTGTGACGCCCCAACTTAAGCACCTGTTTAACTAATGAAATTACAACCTAATTTAAGAATCTATTCCAGATTGATGATTAGAAGAATCATAATTACATAATATGAACTAAAGCCAACTTGAACCCAACACTCTGATATTTATAAGCGAATAACTCTCAGATGATATAAATAAATTAGTATGTTGTTTACAATAAATAAGAATACACATATACAAAAGATACATAATTATAACACAGTTCGGTAACGCTTTAAACTACGAAAATCGAATATCTTCACGAGCACCATTTCTTCTGGTAACTGAAACTGAAGTGAAAACGAGTGAGCACATCGTCCCAAAATGGGGGCTCAATGATAACCTATAACTCTCAAGTATCACTAATATGCTTCACAGTTCTAAAGAATATAAATTGAAAGAAAAACAAGAAGAAACTAATCATACAACAATTTTAGTATCACGAAGCAAGTGTCACTCTAACCTCGCCAAACTCATTGGAGAAGACGACGCGAAAGCAACCCTAATCAATAATAATAACATCGTCCACATAGAGTTCCCATACAAACCATGATTCAGAAAATTACCATCAAGATCAGAAAGTTAGTCAAACAAGTATAATATGCACATGAGTGATTTCCCTCAAATAGAATAGTATATATAATATCATAACGGATGAACTACCGCCCTACTAAGTACTATTGCTTACGGATGAACTACCGCCCTACTATATTAATAAGCAGTAATATTATAACGGATGAACTACCGCCCTACTAAAAGAAATAGTTATAATAATATAGCATACGGATGAATTACCGCCCTACTAAATAATATTGTCGACGGATGAATTACCGCCTTACTTAACTTAGCTAAGAGCCGTGGGGAAACACAGACACTCCTCGCAGGGAAATCTCACAATGCATATCAAACACAAACACATTCATACAATTTCAACATATACATCATACCCAAAGATAAATGAATAGTACATCAACGTACAAGCAATCATACACACGGATAGTAAAGACTTATCATGCTCGCAGATAAAGAAAGCTTAATGATTACAAGAAGGTTACAGAGTTCCCACCTGTATTGATGACAAGCCTCGCCTACCTCGAGATCCGAGCTCTTGGTTCATCTTTTGGATCGATCGTTGTTAATAAAGAGTAAATCGTTAATCACATATGCGCTCTAAGAAATTAGCCAAAAGGCTCACACAAGGGTCATAACATAATCTCATACAAGTCTCTAGTTATAAGCTAAGTGGATTATCTTATGGTTCTAAGCCCATTTATGGTTCTACACCCTTTATTACCTATCTTTAGCACATCTAAAGGTTTACTAATTCAATTAGGTTGGTTCTATCAACATTAGATAAGTCTTATGAATATCTACAACCTTATAGAAGGAACCCAATGATAATTCAGACCATAAGGGTCCAAACAAACAAAATAGGAATACTAGGCCTAAGCCCATTGTCCACTAGACTCAGCCCATTAACACAAGGCCAAATCTACTCAGTCAACTAACAGCCTCGACGAGTTAAAGGGGTCAACTAACATTCAACGTAAGTCAAGTCCATGGTCAAAGTCCAGTCGAGGTCAACATAGTCAAAGTCGGATAATCAAGGGAAAGGTCCAACTCGGTCCACTGAGTCTGTTTCGAGTCGAACCGATTCAACTCGCCCAGATACCCCGAGTCACCGAGCCGATCGGGATGACTAACATGCCTAAAACACATGGCCAAATCCTTAGCACAAGCCGAGCCATTGCTCGGCCAAAGAACACTAATGCACAATTATTAGGCAACACAACCCCGCAAAAACTACATCCAACAACCTAACTCTACTTCATACTATAAAGTCTTCAATCTTTATCAAACCAATATCATATCATTCAAAAATTACAACTCTCCTTACAACACTATGACAACCACTTCAACTAAGCTTCAGTATCAGTTCAATATCAACTTCTTTCCACATTCAAACACCCCTGCAATATCCTAACATTCCTGTAACTCTTCACTCCAGTCAATAATTCACAATATCAACACCACCTGTAACTTCAGCCCATCTCAAAGACAATAACCACCAACAAAGTCTAATATTCATCTTTTACAATCACTATCGAAGCAAGCTCATCGATTTTCTCCCTCGATTACAGCCGTAGCACATACTTTAACAACTCCACATATAACTTCCACCTGAAATCCTAGAATAAGCTCATGCCTCAACCCTTCAGGTACAAATCCATCTGCAACAGCACCATCTCAGCTTCTCCTTCCATCACATACACATTTTCAATTTCGTAACCAACTCAATCTCAGTTCAAGTTCATAACACCACAATTACTTCCACCACCAATTACATTCATCATTGTAACCACTTGTGCTTCAACTAAAATGATCACCACCTCTATCTCCAACTCAATCACCTAAGCGGCAATGCAAACACATGCAAATTCATTCATCTTCAATGCTTCAACACTTAACACATCTCCACTCCTTACAATTCTATATTTATAGCTCAACTGCACATCCTCTCTATTATAGTCTTCTAATTCCTTGAACTCTTCTAATTCCTTCAACTGCACATCCTCAACTGCAAACACATGCAAATTCATTCATCTTCAATGCTTCAACACTTAACACATCTCCTTACAATTCTATAGCTTTACAATTAATTAAACCCAAAACCAATTCTTCTTCTTTCCAGCATCATTCAATTGGCCCTCAATTATAAACTCAAACCCTAATTTCTAATCTGATTTAGGGAAGAACTGGAATTCTAGTTTATCTATGAAATCAAATTAAGCTTCATACATCCATTTAGACTTCAATCAAACACAAACCCATATACTAACTAAATCAAATAACCACAATTCCAAGAAGAGAATCGAATTAACTGAAACCCTAAATTTATCTTACCGTTTCTATGAGATTGAATCGATTCCTCGAATCAACACCACCATGAATCACCAAACCATCAAGAGATTCATCAACCTTTCTGGATTTCATCATCACAAGAACAAACCCCTAATTTAATTCAGCAACATCAACTCAGGCACCTCCATCCCGAGCTCAACCAACCACAGTACAATCACCTACTCCTTCGATTCCACTTACCGACGAGTTTCTAAGCAGTTTCTCACACGATAACAACTCAATTCTTCGAATTGAGATGGACAGAAAGAGAAGGAGAGGAAGAACAGAAAAAAAAGAAAGAGAAGAAGAAAGAAGAAGCGAAGAGAAGAAAATGAGCTTCTCTCGACACGATTTGGTGATAAAACCAACTCAAAATGATAAAGGCACCCAAGATGCGGATAAGGTCAGCCAAGCGATTTAGATTTAAAATGATTATTTGCCCTTCATAATACTCCAGTGATATCTTCTTCGTTCGATGTCTGAATGACACGTTCGAGTAATCTATTCCGTAACTTTTTGAGATCTATCTAGTGATACTAGTTTCATATCTAAATCGTTGTTAGATTAATTTCTATTAATTAAGGTTCATATCTAATTAATCGAGTCATTAGCGACTAAGACGTCTCTTGACCGGTCTGATAGCGTTGACGAGCTTGAGGGTCCTTACATTCTCCCCACCTTATATCATTTTCGTCCTCGAAAATCGATCCACCACAAAGTCTTCAATGACTCCACCTTATGAAGGAACATTGTCTCTCGACTAAGTGTAGTAATTGCTCGCACTTACACACGCGCGAAAAAGAAACTCATTTTAGATGAGTCCAAAGCAACAAAAAAAACGAAATACAAACCTATATGGTTTTCTACAACTAAAATCTATAATTTGTAGCTCTAAGTTCGAAAGACTAATTTGTATTTCATACGATGATTGTCTCTAAGCTCACTATGGTGAATTTGATTCTAACACGTAAGTATGTCTAAATTGATGGCTCTATACAAATACAAAGGTACTCAATGAGTTTCTAAGTAAATCCGGGATATATCCAATATACGAATCTTGTTATTTCCCTAGTGTTGGATGTCTACATATTCATAATTTTAAACTAATTATTCTCTAATCTCTATCAACTTTCAAATCATAATACAATTGGTTTAACCTACAATTTTCAACTTCATAAAATGTACATACAACAAGAAAACAATTCAATCAACCAATAACCTTTTAGTTCTTGATAGCTTTTAGTGTTTAAGATTTATCTCACTAACCCAACCCAGTTCTAAACTAGTCTAAAAATCTATCTAGCATCGGCTAATATCTAGTGTTTCCCATGTAAGATCTAATAGTGAGCTATGATACCAACTTGTGACGCCCCAACTTAAGCACCTGTTTAACTAATGAGATTACAACCTAATTTAAGAATCTATTCCAGATTGATGATTAGAAGAATCATAATTACATAATATGAACTAAAGCCAACTTGAACCCAACACTCTGATATTTATAAGTGAATAACTCTCAAATGATATAAATAAATTATTATGTTGTTTACAATAAATAAGAATACACATATACAAAAGATACATAATTATAACACAGTTCGGTAACGCTTTAAACTACGAAAATCGAATATCTTCACGAGCACCATTTCTTCTGGTAACTGAAACTGAAGTGGAAACGAGTGAGCACATCGTCCCAAAATGGGGGCTCAATGATAACCTATAACTCTCAAGTAATCACTAATATGCTTCACAGTTCTAAAGAATATAAATTGAAAGAAAGCAAGAAGAAACTAATCATACAACAATTTTAGTATCACGAAGCAAGTGTCACTCTAACCTCGCCAAACTCATTGGAGAAGACGACGCGAAAGCAACCCTAATCAATAATAATAACATCGTCCACACAGAGTGCCCATACAAACCATGATTCAGAATATTACCATCAAGATCAGAAAGTTAGTCAAACAAGTATAATATGCACACGAGTGATTTCCCTCAAATAGAATAGTATATATATAATATCATAACGGATGAACTACCGCCCTACTAAGTACTATTGCTTACGGATGAACTACCGCCCTACTATATTAATAAGCAGTAATATTATAACGGATGAACTACCGCCCTACTAAAAGAAATAGTTATAATAATATAGCATACGGATGAATTACCTCCCTACTAAATAATATTGTCGACGGATGAATTACCGCCTTACTTAACTTAGCTAAGAGCCGTGGGGAAACACAGACACTCCTCGCAGGGAAATCTCACAATGCATATCAAACACAAACACATTCATACAATTTCAACATATACATCATACCCAAAGATAAATGAATAGTACATCAACGTACAAGCAATCATACACACGGATAGTAAAGACTTATCATGCTCGCAGATAAAGAAAGCTTAATGATTACAAGAAGGTTACAGAGTTCCCACCTGTATTGATGACAAGCCTCGCCTACCTCGAGATCCGCAGTCTACTGGTTCATCTTTTGGATCGATCGTTGTTAATAAAGAGTAACTGTTAATCACATATGCGCTCTAAGAAATTAGCCAAAAGGCTCACACAAGGGTCATAACATAATCTCATACAAGTCTCTAGTTATAAGCTAAGTGGATTATCTTATGGTTCTAAGCCCATTTATGGTTCTACACCCTTTATTACCTATCTTTAGCACATCTAAAGGTTTACTAATTCAATTAGGTTGGTTCTATCAACATTAGATAAGTCTTATGAATATCTACAACCTTATAGAAGGAACCCAATGATAATTCAGACCATAAGGGTCCAAACAAACAAAATAGGAATACTAGGCCTAAGCCCATTGTCCACTAGACTCAGCCCATTAACACAAGGACAAATCTACTCAGTCAACTAACAGTCTCTGACAGTTAAAGGGGTCAACTAACATTCAACGTAAGTCAAGTCCATGGTCAAAGTCCAGTCAGAGGTCAACATAGTCAAAGTCAGATAATCAAGGGAAAGGTCCAACTCGGTCCACTGAGTCCTGTTCGAGTCGAACTGATTCAACTGGATCAGATACCACCAGAGTCACCGAGCTGACTGGGATGACTAACATGCCTAAAACACATAGCCAAATCCTTAGCACAAGCCAGAGCCATTGCTCAGGCCAAAGAACACTAATGCACAATTATTAGGCAACACAGAACCTGCCAAAACTACATCCAACAACCTAACTCTACTTCATACTATAAAGTCTTCAATCTTTATCAAACCAATATCATATCATTCAAAAATTACAACTCTCCTTACAACACTATGACAACCACTTCAACTAAGCTTCAGTATCAGTTCAATATCAACTTCTTTCCACATTCAAACACCCCTGCAATATCCTAACATTCCTGTAACTCTTCACTCCAGTCAATAATTCACAATATCAACACCAGCTGTAACTTCAGTTCCATCTCAGCACAATAACCACCAACAAAGTCTAATATTCATCTTTTACAATCACTATCGAAGCAAGCTCATCGATTTTCTCCCTCGATTACAGCCGTAGCGCATACTTTAACAACTCCACATATAACTTCCACCTGAAATCCTAGAATAAGTTCATGCCTCAACCCTTCAGGTACAAATCCATCTGCAACAGCACCATCTCAGCTTCTCCTTCCATCACATACACATTTTCAATTTCTGCAACCAACTCAATCTCAGTTCAAGTTCATAACACCACAATTACTTCCACCACCAATTACATTCATCATTGTAACCACTTGTGCTTCAACTAAAATGATCACCACCTCTATCTCCAACTCAATCACCTAAGCGGCAATGCAAACACATGCAAATTCATTCATCTTCAATGCTTCAACACTTAACACATCTCCACTCCTTACAATTCTATATTTACAGCTCAACTGCACATCCTCTCTATTATAGTCTTCTAATTCCTTGAACTCTTTAATTAAGCTTTACAATTAATTAAACCCAAAACCAATTCTTCTTCTTTCCAGCATCATTCAATTGGCCCTCAATTATAAACTCAAACCCTAATTTCTAATCTGGTTTAGGGAAGAACTGGAATTCTAGTTTATCTATGAAATCAAATTAAGCTTCATACATCCATTTAGACTTCAATCAAACACAAACCCATATACTAACTAAATCAAATAACCACAATTCCAAGAAGAGAATCGAATTAATCTGAAACCCTAAATTTATCTTACTGTTTCTATGAGATTGAATCGATTCCTCGAATCAACACCACCATGAATCACCAAACCATCAAGAGATTCATCAACCTTTGCGGATTTCATCATCACAAGAACAAAACCTAATTTGATTCAAAGAACATCAACTCGGGCACCTCCATCCCGAGCTCAACCAACCACAAGATAATCACCTACTCCTTCGATTCCACTTACCGACGAGTTTCTTAGCAGTTTCTCACACGATAACAACTCAATTCTTCGAATTGAGATGGACAGAAAGAGAAGGAGAGGAAGAACAGAAAAAAAAGAAAGAGAAGAAGAAAGAAGAAGCGAAGAGAAGAAAATGAGCTTCTCTCGACACGATTTGGTGATAAAACCAACTCAAAATGATAAAGGCACCCAAGATGCGGATAAGGTCAGCCAAGCGATTTAGATTTAAAATGATTATTTGCCCTTCATAATACTCCAAGTGATATCTTCTTCGTTCGATGTCTGAATGACACGTTCGAGTAATCTATTCCGTAACTTTTTGAGATCTATCTAGTGATACTAGTTTCATATCTAAATCGTTGTTAGATTAATTTCTATTAATTAAGGTTCATATCTAATTAATCGAGTCATTAGCGACTAAGACGTCTCTTGGCCGGTCGATAGCGTTGACGAGCTTGAGGGTCCTTACATTCTCCCCACCTTATATCATTTTCGTCCTCGAAAATCGATCCACCATAAAGTCTTCAAAAACTCCACCTTATGAAGGAATACTATCTCTCGACTAAGTGTAAGTAATTGCTCGTACTTACACACGCGCGAAAAAGAAACTCATTTTAGATGAGTTCAAAGCAACAAGAAATGAAATACAAACCTATATGGTTTTCTACAACTAAAATGTATAATTTGTAGCTCTAAGTTCGAAAGACTAATTTGTATTTCATAGGATGATTGTCTCAAAGCTTACTATAGTGAATTTGATTCTAACACATAAGTATGTCTAAATTAATGACTCTATACAAATACAAAGGTACTCAACGAGTTTCTAAGTAAATCTGGGATCTATCCAATATACGAACCTTGTTATTTCCCTAGTGTTGGATGTCTACATATTCATAATTTTAAACTAATTATTCTCTAATCTCTATCAACTTTCAAATCATAATACAATTGGTTTAACCTACAATTTTCAACTTCATAAAATGTACATACAACAAGAAAACAATTCAATCAACCAATAACCTTTTAGTTCTTGATAGCTTTTAGTGTTTAAGATTTATCTCACTAACCCAACCCAGGTTCTAAACTAGTCTAAAAATCTATCTAGCATCGCTAATATCTAGTGTTTCCCATGTAAGATCTAATAGTGAGCTCTGATACCAACTTGTGACGCCCCAACTTAAGCACCTGTTTAACTAATGAGATTACAACCTAATTTAAGAATCTATTCCAGATTGATGATTAGAAGAATCATAATTACATAATATGAACTAAAGCCAACTTGAACCCAACACTCTGATATTTATAAGCGAATAACTCTCAAATGATATAAATAAATTATTATGTTGTTTACAATAAATAAGAATACACATATACAAAAGATACATAATTATAACACAGTTAACGCTTTAAACTACGAAAATCGAATATCTTCACGAGCACCATTTCTTCTGGTAACTGAAACTGAAGTGGAAACGAGTGAGCACATCGTCCCAAAATGAGGGCTCAATGATAACCTATAACTCTCAAGTAATCACTAATATGCTTCACAGTTCTAAAGAATATAAATTGAAAGAAAAACAAGAAGAAACTAATCATACAACAATTTTAGTATCACGAAGCAAGTGTCACTCTAACCTCGCCAAACTCATTGGAGAAGACGAGGCGAAAGCAACCTAATCAATAATAATAACATCGTCCACATAGAGTGCCCATACAAACCCATGATTCGAATATTACCATCAAGATCGAGAAAGTTAGTCAAACAAGTATAATATGCACACGAAAGTGATTTCCCTCAAATAGAATAGTATATATATAATATCATAACGGATGAACTACCGCCCTACTAAGTACTATTGCTTACGGATGAACTACCGCCCTACTATATTAATAAGCAGTAATATTATAACGGATGAACTACCGCCCTACTAAAAGAAATAGTTATAATAATATAGCATACGGATGAATTACACTTACTAAATAATATTGTCGACGGATGAATTACCGCCTTACTTAACTTAGCTAATAGCCGGGGGAAACACAGACACTCCTGCAGGGAAATCTCACAATGCATATCAAACACAAACACATTCATACAATTTCAACATATACATCATACCCAAAGATAAATGAATAGTACATCAAAGTACAAGCAATCATACACACGGATAGTAAAGACTTATCATGCTCGAGATAAAGAAAGCTTAATGATTACAAGAAGGTTAAGCGAGTTCCCACCAGTATTGATGACAAGCCTCGCCTACCTCGAGATCCGCAGTCTCTGGTTTCATCTTTTGGATCGATCGTTGTTAATAAAGAGTAACCGTAATCACATATGCGCTCTAAGAAATTAGCCAAAAGGCTCACACAAGGGTCATAACATAATCTCATACAATTCTCTAGTTATAAGCTAAGTGGATTATCTTATGGTTCTAAGCCCATTTATGGTTCTACACCCTTCATTACCTATCTTTAGCACATCTAAAGGTTTACTAATTCAATTAGGTTGGTTCTATCAACATTAGATAAGTCTTATGAATATCTACAACCTTATAGAAGGAACCCAATGATAATTCAGACCATAAGGGTCCAAACAAACAAAATAGGAATACTAGGCCTAAGCCCATTGTCCACTAGACTCAAATTTCATTAACACAAGGACAAATCTACTCGGTCAACTAACAACTTCTCGACGAGCTTAAAGGGGTCAACTAACATTCAACGTAAGTCAAGTCCATGGTCAAAGTCCATCCCGAGGTCAACATAGTCAAAGTCGGATAATCAAGGGAAAGGTCCAACTCGGGTCCACCGATGCATTGAAATCGAACCGATTCAACTCGATCGAGATACCACGAGTCGGTGAGCCGATCGGGATGACTAACATGCCTAAAACACATAGCCAAATCCTTAGCACAAGCCAGAGCCATTGCTCAGGCCAAAGAACACTATTGCACAATTATTAGGCAACACAGAACCTGCCAAAACTACATCCAACAACCTAACTCTACTTCATACTATAAAGTCTTCAATCTTTATCAAACCAATATCATATCATTCAAAAATTACAACTCTCCTTACAACACTATGACAACCACTTCAACTAAGCTTCAGTATCAGTTCAATATCAACTTCTTTCCACATTCAAACACCCCTGCAATATCCTAACATTCCTGTAACTCTTCACTCCAGTCAATAATTCACAATATCAACACCAGCTATAACTTCAGTTCCATCTCAGCACAATAACCACCAACAAAGTCTAATATTCATCTTTTACAATCACTATCGAAGCAAGCTCATCGATTTTCTCCCTCGATTACAGCCGTAGCACATACTTTAACAACTCCACATATAACTTCCACCTGAAATCCTAGAATAAGCTCATGCCTCAACCCTTCAGGTACAAATCCATCTGCAACAGCACCATCTCAGCTTCTCCTTTCATCACATACACATTTTCAATTTCTGCAACCAACTCAATCTCAGTTCAAGTTCATAACACCACAATTACTTCCACCACCAATTACATTCATCTTTGTAACCACTTGTGCTTCAACTAAAATGATCACCACCTCTATCTTCAACTCAATCACCTAAGCGGCAATGCAAACACATGCAAATTCATTCATCTTGATGCTTCAACACTTAACACATCTCCACTCCTTACAATTACCTATTTCTGACTCAACCGCACATCCTCTCTATTATAGTCTTCTAATTCCTTGAACTCTTTAATTAAGCTTTACAATTAATTAAACCCAAAACCAATTCTTCTTCTTTCCAAAGATCATTCAATTGGCCCTCAATTATAAACTCAAACCCTAATTTCTAATCTGGTTTAGGGAAGAACTGGAATTCTAGTTTATCTATGAAATCAAATTAAGCTTCATACATCCATTTAGACTTCAATCAAACACAAACCCATATACTAACTAAATCAAATAACCACAATTCCAAGAAGAGAATCGAATTAACCGAAACCCTAAATTTATCTTACTTAGTTTCTATGAGATTGAATCGATTCCTCGAATCAACACCACCATGAATCACCAAACCATCAAGAGATTCATCAACCTTTCGGATTTCATCATCACAAGAACAAACCCCTAATTTAATTCAACAACATCAACTCGGGCACCTCCATCCAGAGCTCAACCAACCACGGTACAATCACCTACTCCTTGATTCCACTTACAAGCGAGTTTCTAGCGATTTCTCACACGATAACAACTTCAATTCTTCGAATTGAGATGGACAGAAAAGAGAAGGAGAGGAAGAAATGAAAAAAAAGAAAGAAGAAGAAGAAAGAAGAAGCGAAGAGAAGAAAATGAGCTTCTCTCGACACGATTTGGTGATAAAACCAACTCAAAATGATAAAGGCACCCAAGATGCGGATAAGGTCAGCCAAGCGATTTAGATTTAAAATGATTATTTGCCCTTCATAATACTCCGATGATATCTTCTTCGTTCGATGTCCGAATGACACGTTCGAGTAATCTGTTAGTAACTTTTGAGATCTATCTAGTGATACTAGTTTCATATCTAAATCGTTGTTAGATTAATTTCTATTAATTAAGGTTCATATCTAATTAATCGAGTCATTAGCTTACTAAGACGTCTCTTGGCCAGAGTGCGATAGCGTTGACAGGCTTGAGGGTCCTTACATTCTCCCACCTTATATCATTTTAGTCCTCGAAAATCGATCCACCTGTTAAAGTCTTCAATGACTCCACCTTATGAAGGAACATTGTCTCTCGACTAAGTGTAGTAATTGCTCAGCACTTACACACGCGCGAAAAAGAAACTCATTTTAGATGAGTCCAAAGCAACAAAAAACGAAATACAAACCTATATGGTTTTCTACAACTAAAATCTATAATTTGTAGCTCTAAGTTCGAAAGACTAATTTGTATTTCATACGATGATTGTCTCTAAGCTCACTATGGTGAATTTGATTCTAACACGTAAGTATGTCTAAATTGATGGCTCTATACAAATACAAAGGTACTCAATGAGTTTCTAAGTAAATCCGGGATATATCAATATACGAATCTTGTTATTTCCTAGTGTTGGATGTCTACATATTCATAATTTTAAACTAATTATTCTCTAATCTCTATCAACTTTCAAATCATAATACAATTGGTTTAACCTACAATTTTCAACTTCATAAAATGTACATACAACAAGAAAACAATTCAATCAACCAATAACCTTTTAGTTCTTGATAGCTTTTAGTGTTTTAAGATTTATCTCACTAACCCAAACCAGATTCTAAACTAGTCTAAAAATCTATCTAGCATCGGCTAATATCTAGTGTTTCCCATGTAAGATCTAATAGTGAGCTCTGATACCAACTTGTAGCGCCCCAACTTAAGCACACCATTTTAACTAATGAGATTACAACCTAATTTAAGAATCTATTCCAGTTGATGATTAGAAGAATCATAATTACATAATATGAACTAAAGCCAACTTGAACCCAACACTCTGATATTTATAAGCGAATAACTCTCAAATGATATAAATAAATTATTATGTTGTTTACAATAAATAAGAATACACATATACAAAAAGATACATAATTATAACACGTTAACGCTTTAAACTACGAAAATCGAATATCTTCACGAGCACCATTTCTTAGGTAACTGAAATGAAGTGGAAACGAGTGAGCACATCGTCCCAAAATGAGGCTCAATGATAACCTATAACTCTCAAGTAATCACTAATATGCTTCCACGGTTAAAGAATATAAATTGAAAGAAAAACAAGAAGAAACTAATCATACAACAATTTTAGTATCACGAAGCAAGTGTCACTCTAACCTCGCCAAACTCATTGGAGAAGGCAGCGCGAAAGCAACCCTAATCAATAATAATAACATCGTCCATAGAGTGCCCATACAAACCATGATTCAGAATATTACCATCAAGATCGGAAAGTTAGTCAAACAAGTATAATATGCACACTAGTGATTTCCTCAAATAGAATAGTATATATATAATATCATAACGGATGAACTACCGCCCTACTAAGTACTATTGCTTACGGATGAACTACCGCCTACTATATTAATAAGCGGTAATATTATAACGGATGAACTACCGCCCTACTAAAAGAAATAGTTATAATAATATAGCATACGGATGAATTACCGCCCTACTAAATAATATTGTCGACTGGATGAATTACATCGCCTTACTTAACTTAGCTAATAGCCGTGGGAAACACAGACACTCCTCGCAGGGAAATCTCACAATGCATATCAAACACAAACACATTCATACAATTTCAACATATACATCATACCCAAAGATAAATGAATAGTACATCAAAGTACAAGCAATCATACACACGGATAGTAAAGACTTATCATGCTCATGAGATAAAGAAAGCTTAATGATTACAAGAAGGTTACGAGTTCCCACCTGTATTGATGACAAGCCTGCCTACCTCGAGATCCATGATCTCTTGGTTCATCTTTTGGATCGATCGTTGTTAATAAAGAGTAACCGTTAATCACATATGCGCTCTAAGAAATTAGCCAAAGGCTCACACAAGGGTCATAACATAATCTCATACAATTCTCTAGTTATAAGCTAAGTGGATTATCTTATGGTTTCTAAGCCCATTTATGGTTCTACACCCTTCATTACCTATCTTTAGCACATCTAAAGGTTTACTAATTCAATTAGGTTGGTTCTATCAACATTAGATAAGTCTTATGAATATCTACAACCTTATAGAAGGAACCCAATGATAATTCAGACCATAAGGGTCCAAACAAACAAAATAGGAATACTAGGCCTAAGCCCATTGTCCACTAGACTCAGCCCATTAACACAAGGACAAATCTGCTCGGTCAACTAACGGTCTCGACGCTTAAAGGGTCAACTAACATTCAACGTAAGTCAAGTCCATGGTCAAAGTCCAGTCAGAGGTCAACATAGTCAAAGTCGATAATCGAGGAAAGGTCCAACTCGGTCCATCGAGTCTGTTCGAGGTCGAACCGATTCAACTCGGTCCAGATACTCGAAAGTTGGGTGGGAGTGACCGGATGACTAACATGCCTAAAACACATAGCCAAATCCTTAGCACAAGCGAGCCATTGCTCAGGCCAAAGAACACTATTGCACAATTATTAGCAACATAAACACACCAAAACTACATCCAACAACCTAACTCTACTTCATACTATAAAGTCTTCAATCTTTATCAAACCAATATCATATCATTCAAAAATTACAACTCTCCTTACAACACTGACAACCACTTCAACTAAGTCGATTATCGATTCAATATCAACTTCTTTCCACATTCAAACACCCCCGCAATATCCTAACATTCTGTAACTCTTCACTCCAGTCAATAATTCACAATATCAACACCGCTATAACCCAGTTCCATCTCAAAGACACAATAACCACCAACAAAGTCTAATATTCATCTTTTACAATCACTATCAAGCAAGCTCATCGATTTTCTCCTCGATTACAGTAGTAGCACATACTTTAACAACTCCACATATAACTTCCACCTGAAATCCTAGAATAAGCTCATGCCTCAACCCTTCGGGTACAAATCCATCACTCATGACCATCTCGGCTTTCTCCTTTCATCACATACACATTTTCACTTCGCAACCAACTCAATCTCGGTTCAAGTTCATAACACCACAATTACTTCCACCACCAATTACATTCATCTTTGTAACCACTTGTGCTTCAACTAAAATGATCACCACCTCTATCTCAACTCAATCACCTAAGCGGCAATGCAAACACATGCAAATTCATTCATCTTCAATGCTTCACACTTAACACATCTCCACTCCTTACAGTGTATTCTGACTCAACCGCACATCCTCTCTATTATAGTCTTCTAATTCCTTGAACTCTTTAATTAAGCTTTACAATTAATTAAACCCAAAACCAATTCTTCTTCTTTCCAGCATCATTCAATTGGCCCTCAATTATAAACTCAAACCCTAATTTCTAATCTGATTTAGGGAAGAACTGGAATTCTAGTTTATCTATGAAATCAAATTAAGCTTCATACATCCATTTAGACTTCAATCAAACACAAACCCATATACTAACTAAATCAAATAACCACAATTCCAAGAAGAGAATCGAATTAACTGAAACCCTAAATTTATCTTACCGTTTCTGAGATTGAATCGATTCCTCGAATCAACACCACCATGAATCACCAAACCATCAAGAGATTCATCAACCTTTTCGGATTTCATCATCACAAGAACAAACCCCTAATTTAATTCAGACAACATCAACTCAGGCACCTCCATCCATTCAACCAACCACACAGTAAATCACCTACTCCTTCGATTCCACTTACCGACGAGTTTAAGCGAGTTTCTCACACGATAACAACTCAATTCTTCGGGTGAGATGGACCAGAAAGAAGGAGAGGAAGAACAGAAAAAAAGAAAGAGAAGAAGAAAGAAGAAGCGAAGAGAAGAAAATGAGCTTCTCTCGACACGATTTGGTGATAAAACCAACTCAAAATGATAAAGGCACCCAAGATGCGGATAAGGGCAGCCAGCGATTTAGATTTAAAATGATTATTTGCCCTTCATAATACCTCGATGATATCTTCTTCGTTCGATGTCCAATGACACGTTCGAGTAATCTATTCGTAACTTTTTGAGATCTATATAGTGATACTAGTTTCGTATCTAAATCGTTGTTAGATTAATTTCTATTAATTAAGGTTCATATCTAATTAATCGAGTCATTAGAGACTAAGACGTCTCTTGACCGGTCTGATAGCGTTGACGAGCTTGAGGGTCCTTACATTTTCTATCAAGGAGTCATATAAGGCAAAATTGGAAACCTTTACGTAAATGATACTGCAACAGGGAATTGGGAAGCTATCTGGAATATGGAAGTGGCTATAGTCATCAGAATATTTATCTGGAAATGTGCACATGGAATCCTTCTCACTAATGCCAAAACAGATATCATTCTCCATTACATAAACCCTACATGCACTATTTGCAATAGTGGTGAAAGCGGCCATGTCTCACATGTTCTTAAATTGCTTTGCTGCTACTCCGGTTTGGTAGGAGATTCTTGGTTCCATTAATACCCAATTCGACAATAATACCATCTTCATTGACTGGTTGAATTCCTGGTTTCAACCTGGAATCACAAGCACTAACTGCAACATTTATGCCACTACTTGTTGGTATATCTGGAAAGCAAGATGTGATCTTATCTTCCAACAAATTCAACCTAATGCGGGAATAACATCTCTCCGGATTAAAGCGATTTGTGCAATCACAATAGAATACACCATATGCGGGAGCATATTATGAACAACTTCCCACTTTTACACAGAAACCGATACCACACTACAACACTCTATTACTTTATACTCAATGCAAAGAACAAAGTTTGGGAATAATATCAAAATATGCACCCTACAAGACCCCGAGAACTCATTATACTATACTTGCACTAATTATGACCAGATTTTGCAGAAACATCATTGGAACTAGAGGACATCCAAGATACTATGGAGAATGGGGAGCAACAGGAGGGGCAAACCTAGCATTCCAATGGGCCAAAGAGTTGCAGCACACAAACGTAATCATATCTGCTAAGTCAATGGATGTACTAGTTCGCTTCAAGCTTCTACCATGAAGCCGCTAGAGGAAAGATTTCATCTTAGTTATCATGAAAGAAGAAACCGTCAAGAAGAAAGTAGTAGAAATATGGTTATTCACCCTATCTTTTGTTTTATTGAATCTTAGCATCATCCATCGTCTTCAAAATACGGATGCTTTCAATTTAGCACTTTCATGTAAAAACAATGTTGGCAGGCTAAGTGGTACATCTACTACCAATGCCAACACAAACACTTTGTTCTGGTCTTAAGTGCCTTTCTAGGCCTAACCTTTTCCAATAAAAAAAAATATTCTTGCAGATTTAACTTTGTATAAATCTGAGAACCACATCCTTCTTGTTCTTCGAGTTTGGGCTAATCAACTGTCGGATTTTGAGAACCAACTAGTCTAACTATCGGATTTGAAAACCGACTAATCTAACTGTTGGATTTTGAGAACCGACTTGACCTACTGTCGGATTTCGAGAACTGACAGGTTTTTTTCTTTTTAAAAAGGAGTTTCTATTTTTCTACTCGTCTTCTTCTCTTCTTCTTTCAGCTCCGACTCGGAGAACCAAACAAGAGAATTCTCAATTCCTCTGGGGCTTCATAAACAACCGCTCTTTCTAATATATTCTCTGTTCAGCTCAGCTCTCTGTAAGTTATCTCTCAATGTTGTTAAATTTTGTCAGATGAATTTGATTTTGTTTCTTTTTTGGTTAAATTTTATACTGGGTTTCTTGTTGTTAATTAGAGGATTTGATAAATTAATTCTGAATTTTTCATGAATATCTTGAAACCCACATTCAGAAACAACTCAATTTCTCCTTCCACTTTAATTTTGAGCTCCGGGGCTTTGCTTTGATCTTCAATTTCTTGGTATCAAGGGGTGGAATAGGGATTTATGTGGTTATCGTTTCATTGTTCCTGTTTATACTCATAAAGTCATTCATATGCCCACATGTTTTTGTTTGATCAATCAATTTACTGTTTTCAATTATTGAGGTGAAAAACCTAATTGTGTGTCTGATTCTGTGGTTTTGCAGGTCCTGAATTTCATAAAATTCTAGAGACATTGTTTGGGTTTTTGTGTCATGGATATGGAGAATGACCCTATTCTTCTTTCCGATGAAGAAGATGCAGAACCTGCAGGATGCTGTACCACCATAGGTAATAGGATAGTGTTGGCTGATCCTGCAGTACGGCAAACATTGCGCGTAGCACAAGATCTTCTTGCTACTCTTTTTCCTGCAGTAGCACCACCGCCGCCTGAATCTTCTACTGGTCAAAGTAGAAGTGAGTTGGAGAGAGCTTCTCAATTGATGGATGAGTTTGTTAGTACCATAGAAGGATTCCCTCGCTTGCAAGAACTTGGTCAAGCTGTAGAAGCTTCATTGCAGGTATTATATTAGTCTATAGCTGAAATGTTTCTTTCTTTTTTGTTTCATAGATATGGATATAAAGTGGGCGAATGTCAAGGAAATAAGTCCCTTCGTGTTTGACAGACTAGGCACTAGTTTGTTTTCTTATGTCTAAGTTGTTCTGAAAGTGCAGTGCAGGTTAAGCTAATACAGTGGTGTAGGTTAAAGAAGCTTAATCTGCACTGCATTGTTGTCATGTGTCAATATATTTGGAGGTTTCTTATGTACGTTGTTCTTTTGTTTGATGATATAGAGTCTTGGTTCTCGTCCTCTGAGAGCGCCTCCAGCAAGTAAGGAAGTGGTCGCAAACCTTCCAACAATCATTGTGACAGAGGAAAGCTTAAAAAGGTTGGGCATTGGTACAGAATGTGCTGTATGCAGCGAAAACTTAGTTATAAACGACAAAATGCAGGAATTGCCTTGCAAGCACTCGTTTCACCCTCTCTGTTTGATGCCGTGGCTGGTTAGTCCCCTTTAATCACTTCACTTGATCTTCTTGTAAAAAAAATTGAAATTTCAGTACTTCGATGGTTTACCAGAATCTAAGATCTACATTTGTGTAATGGCAACAGGACAAACACAACTCATGCCCGGTTTGCAGACACGAACTTCCAACAGATAATCAAGAGTATGAGAGCTGGAAAGAGAGTGAGGCTGAAAAAGTTGGAAGAGATGCTTCAAATTCTGTATGTTGAGACTCAGTTAACTTTAGATGATATCATAAACAAACTTGCATAGAAGATTTTCAAAAGCAATTACAATAGATTTAGTAGAACCAACATGGGTGTTACTGTCAGAATTTACTCTTATTTATATAAAATCTTAAAATTTCATAACTTTTGAGCCTTTACCAATTTAAGCACATCTTTGTCTATTCTCTTTCAACTGTACAAAAAATGATGCACGAAGAAAAGCATAAGTTAAAGCATTGCATGAATAACCCATTAAAATCCCCTTAGGCGAACCATTTTTTCTTGACTGTCACATTTGCAGTCTCAGGCTCTCTAACAGCCACCCTTACAACGAGTCCATGAGTTTCCACATGTATAGCAAAATTGATATGAACACCTGTGAACATAACATTCCAAAAACACATAAGTTAGCTATCAGAACTACGTAAGCTGATATTGTAGGCTTGTAGCAGTAGTAGTTGTTACATACCTGCAGGTTATATGTGGGCAACCATCCATCTTTTCCACGTAAAACCTGCAACTTGGACATCTTGTCCACTTTTGATTCTTAGCTAGGTTAATCAGTAACATGTCTTCTTTTGCTCCTCTTTTTATCTCTTGAAAATCATCACAAGTCAAACCATGGGAGCTCACAGTGTGCGCAGAACAACCTATTGCAGTGAGGACACTCTGTCGACCTTACGATCTCCCTATCCTAATCGTTCACCAGCATCACTGAACAGTCCTTAAATGGGCAGTAAATTTTGTGCGAAGCGAGAACTGAAGACTCACATAAGGCACTCTCCCAACAATCTAACACCCTACGCAATATGGTATCTCTGCAATGGGGTTCTACCGTCTCTTTGCAGTTGAACTCTGGGCACGTTATCAAGGTGATGTTATCTTTTAACTTTGTTGCAATGTGTTTGGTGATGCATTTTGGGCAGTAAGTGTGTGAACATTTGTTGGTACCTTTTCTCATCTGAAGTCTTGGTGTAACTTCCATGCAAATCTCGCAGACTGCCATTTCAAATTCTGCGGCAGATTATAAGTTCTTTCTTTCTTTTGGGTTACAAATTCTTTAGGTTAGAGACATATTTACACTAATAAATACAGGAAACAATCTGCCGAGTTTCTCCAAGATAATGAAAAACCACGACACCAATTAAATTTAAGAGGACGAAGTCTTGAAATTCCATTGTTCTTTTAATTCGTTTGTGAAAAGCTCTTCAATAAAACTAGCTATTCTCAAATAGTCTCAACCTTAAAAATTTATGCGGGAACCAAATGTGTATTAGAAATAGATCCGGTTTGGATCCATTCGTGTTAAGTTGATTAAGAAAATAAAGAAACTGAATTCTTCATTGTATGAAATGAAATGAATTCAAATCAAATATCAGTCGAGTTAAATTGTTTGATAATTCTAGACATACCAAGGAAAAAATCTCGTGATTTCTCCTCATGGTCGAGTCCCCAAGACTGTGTCCACCTGGAGAAATCTTTTCCCGTGGTATTATGAGAATGCATCTTGAAAGAAATGGCGGTAAATTCGTCGCGAACTAGGCAAGGCCTCACGAGTGCATGGGCAACATGTCTAGCAAAAGGGCTCATTGTAGCTGGTTTTTCTTTTTCTTTTTATTTTTCTCTTGAAATATATAGCTTTGAATTCTCAATCATCCTTGGAGAAAATATATTTAAAATTTTATTTGAAGATCGTCATAAATTTTGAAGATTTATAGAAATATTTCAAAGATTTACAGAAAATAAACAGGGATAATTGTAAATATTTATATCGGGATAATATTACAAGGGGTATGAAGATATTGTGCAAAATAAAATAAAATAAAAAGTCATACTAGTTAGCCCCGCAACCACCACATCCACCACCACCGCCACCACATCCACCTCCACAGTGACTGTGACCACCACCACCACCGCAACCGCCGCCTCCTCCATGACCACCACCATGTCCCCCGTGATGACCACCACCACCGTAATCAGAAGAAAGTGTAGTATCAGTGATTACTATTCCGGTAAGTGTGCTCACAACCATACCTCTATCGGCTCTATCGCTTCGGTAAGAAGGTATGCATTTTGTAATACCACTGGCACTATCACTAGAATTCTTGGTCGTGTTTTGTTTTTTTCTGTCTTCAATATCGCGTACGTAAGAGGGTATAGTTTTTATACCACCACTATTCTTTGTATAAGTGGGTATAAATTTGGTACTACCACCATCACAACCACCAGAAGGCTTGGTTTTGTCTTCTTTTTTTCTGTCTTTGAAGCCGCCGCCGCAACAAAACATCATTCTTCCTTCAGTTCGTATGCTGTTCTTCTTTCAGTTCGTATTTTGAGAACTGGTTTTCAATAGACAAAATATCTCTGACTCTGCAATCTTCTGGTCTCGTATCATATGGCATAAAAGTGAGAGCTTGTGCTTGGTTTAAATAGTAAAAAGGAGTTGCCGCAAAATAAGATAATCCAAAATATTTTCGGATAATGTTTTACGTGATGGAAACAGGATTTATTTGCTTATCCGAGTCCCGTAAAACATAGGAAATGGTCCAGCCAACGGCAAACCGTTAGCTTATAGGTTAGTCTAATTAGTTTCTACTTCTCCGGCAACAGCCAAGTATGACATCTGTTCCGAGCCGCATGGGAACCACATACCCGTAATGCAGGCGCAGCATGTCTAGAAAACCATCCCCGTGCAGTCACGGACTATCGTGCGCAGAGACAACTTTTTGTAACTTTGGGGGCTTGGGTTTTTGGTTTTCATTGGGGCAGAGTTCTAAGAAGATCGACAAACTGCAATGCATCATTGATGGCCTGATCACGGGCAATCGAATGACACTTGGACTCAGGTTTGAAGGTTTAAGTTTTCAATATAACAACCGCCAATAGGCATGAGTCTCCTATGGCATGTCTCAGGGTACGTTGATATCTAGCCTATTTTGAGGAAGCTTTGAATATTTATTTTCTTAATACACTGAAACAAAAATATTTAAAAAAAAAAAAAAAAAAAAAAAAAAAAACAACAGATTATTCATACTTAAAAATAAATAATCAGAAGAAGACCATAGTAAAAATTTGATATTTATAAGATTTATTATGGAAAATAAATAAGGATATCAATGAAAACGATTACCAAAAAGGATTAATATTCGGTGGAATAAAGAAGGCCTGGCCTGTTAATAATATACAGGTACTAACTAGTCTGAATCAACAAAAATAAAACTACCATACCAGCGAGACATCAACTATTCTTCTTCTAGCAATCACCTCCACCGCCACCACAACCACCACCGCCACAACCACCACCACCACAACCATCGCCACCGCAACCACCGCCACCAAAGCCACCACCGCAGCCACCACCATGATGATGATGATGATGATGATGAGAAGCAAGTCCACCAACTACAATTCCCGCAAGTACCGCACCTGTATTAATATCCAGACCTCTATTACCTACGTAATTGGGTGCAGTTTGAATACCACCACCACCAACAACAGGAGTCTTGGTTGTGTTTAGCGACGGAACCAGGAATTTATGTTTGGGTGGGCTAAATTTTTTTCTCTCGAACTCTCAACTTAATTTATCTCAACGGCAAGAATGACAACTGCGGTAATATACTTAAAGTTGAGTACGGGTATGTCACACGATCTCTTTTCCTTGGAGCATAAAGCTTTCAATCAAATTTTTTCACCTTGTAACTAATATTAGGGAGGAATAATTTGCATATTGAAAATAATAATCCTGATTTATTTAGCGGCCGAAGGCCGCCCAATTTTTTCTAGTTTTAAAGGTTATTATAGGGATGCAAACATATTTGGAGTTTGTACATATACGCATAATAAGTCATGACATATTGTATTTTTGTCTCATGAATACACTGCATTTTTAGATTATACATAGATATATACATAAAATTTTAGTCACTTCATAGAAGAAAAATGAATTTTTGGACAAACACTTGCTTTTTTTTCTTTTTTTAAAGGTGGACAAACGCTTGCTTAGTTAAGGACAAGGCATCCCCATTTGACACACAGTTTTATTTTATCAAACTGACACGTAACAGGTGAGCCCATTCAATACCTGATTTTAAGAAACATCATGAATACTTGTTTTTCCCTATAGCCTTTGAACGGTTGAGATGCTATTCAAAAATTAATCTATACGGACCGGGTTCCAAAATCTTCTGATTTCTTTCACGCAGAATCATATCTTAACAATTAATGGGCTAATTAAAATTTATACCTGGGCTAAATTTTACAAATGTTAAAAATTACACTAACAAAACATCTTTTTAGAAATTTTGGGGTGGGCTACAGCCTGGGTAAGCCACCCCCTAATACCGTCCCTGGTTGTGTTTCGTGCTTTACTGATTTTACAATCGTGCCAGATTGACCAAATAATTAGCCATGCAATCAATAGTTCCACTCCCTCTTCCTTGTCATGAGTATCATTCTTCTTTTTCAATATCCGTAAGTCATAAAATCTGTCTCCTTGGTTATGAATAGCAAAAAACAAAAACCCATCCAAAACCCCCATTCTATGATTAAGCCATTCACCGTTTGGTGGCAAAGGAGGTGGTGAAAGATGTCCACCAAACTTCTCCTCGGCCAAATCGAAGGTACCAATCATTTCTAATTCATCGTCCAGCCAATAAAGAGCTCCTTTGGCAAAGTAAACACCATATTTCAAATATAGGTTGTATTCACAATTGAACTTACCAAGGTTTCTCCATCCGTTGCCACTGCCTAGAGTGTATATATGGACTTCTAAATTGGTCTCCAACTTATAAAAACTAACAATTTTATATTTATTGGTGGAAGAAACATAACCAAAGCTGATCTCCTCATAATTGAAGCAGCTCTTCTCATAACCATACCTATCAGTATCAGAATCTCTCTTAATTTCTGGAAGAATAACACATTCTCTGGTTATTGGGTTACAAATATAAACAGATGGGTGTCTCACACGGTGAGCGAGAAGACAAACCAACCCATTATAAGAACCAATAAACCTAACATACTTAAATGGAGATGTCAAATTGATTTTCGTAATTCTTTGAATGGGTGTTGTTGGCTGATCATCGTATTCAAAATAGTGCAATCTATCATCCCTAGAAGTCGAAACAAGAAAACCCAACTTACCAGATTGAGCAGAAGGATTATTGAGACGATGGAAGTGAGTCTTGGAGAACAATGGATGATTAGAAATGATTTTCCTCCAATTGGTGCATACTAACTTGGAATCGAGCACCGTTACAGTGGGTAAGCGAGTTAAAATCTCTAATGAAATCTCTTCAGGCATAGTATTGAAGTAATCCAATATTGGATAAAAGTTCTTAGAATGCCAATTGTTACATCTCATTAAGGAGAATTGATAGGTAAAAACCAATATCAATTGGTTTGGACAATTACCAAAATTGTATGGACAAATAAAGGACATAATCGTTTTTATCATCGCATAAGGAAAATTCATCTTATGTCCGACGGATGGTTTCTTGTACATATATAGAAACTAAAGATGAAAATCACATGATCTAAATCCAACGGATAAAGATACCAAACTGAATTGGCCGTAGGTTTTTAAACCATGCACATGATTAGTTGTCGTCGTAAAATTAATTAGACTGCGATACCTACAATTTTTGGTGATTACAATTTAATTAAAAGAAATAATTGTAAACCATCTCGCAAGGGATTTTTTTTCTTCATAAAAATAAACAAGAGAAAAAAGGATATTAAAAGTATCCCATAAATATATAATAATGAAAAAACGACAAATATATGACAAAAGTAAAAATCAAAAACTGAAGTAGAGGTTTGTTGTTATAGTTTTAGGGGTGAGCAACGGACGTACGGTTGCGGATTAGGGGTCACCCGCGTCCAAACCGTCAAAGTTGCGGATATGGAAAATCAAACCGTGTCCGGTCCGCGGATCAACGGGTAATACAGACCGGATGCGGATTAACCGCGAAATTAGTCAACGAAAAAAAAAAAGTAAAACAAACAACAAAAGTAAAACAAACAAAAATAAAATAAAATTAGAAACTAGAATGTTGATACAAAAGAAGTTAACACAGAAGAGAATTGTGTTCTTTTTTAGGGAAACAAATAAGTACTAATTCTACAACTGAAAGTAAACTATGAAATGCAACAAGTCTGGTGCCAAGCCAATGGAACTTCTGCTGCCAAAAAAGAGTCCTTGGATTTGAGTACTAGTTCATTCAATCCGTAATACATACGTCTGGGATATCCTTCAAGATTTCTGCTGCATCTGTAAAATGAGGAGTTACAGAGTAGTCAATATGCCAGTTCAGAAAGAGACTATAACAAATAAAATAGACCATAGCAAATAATAAATGAATCATAAGGAGCAGTTCACGAAGAGACTCAAGCTCAAGCTTACCCCCGAGCTACAACAAGTATGATGGTACAGATGGAGGCATGCTGATCTTCCATGGAGCTATTCTAGTATGGTTACCACTCACTCATATGGTTAGGATCCAACATTCCCAGGGATACTAATAAGACGTTTCTCATAACAAAATATGACGTGCAGAGGTATAAGAGTATGATAATATAGTTTTTTAAGGATGATAAAACACAAATGTCGGAAGATTTGCAATTACTGACAACTAACGAAGTTTATTTAATCCTCCAACTAGGCCAACTGAGTTTTGTAATTCCTATTGCCACATTCAGGGTATGAACATTTGTACGTAAATGTACAAGACAACAAATTCAATGTATACGCAAGCGAAAAGAAAAAAAAAAAAAGAAAGCAGGGTTTGAGAGTTACCTAAGTCAATTTTTTTCAACCCCTTCTATTATCTCCTTGAGATTGACTGGTTTGTCTTTCAGCCAATTTTCAGCACAGATCAGTTCTTGCACTGTTTTTGGCTGCATAGAACTTCGAAACTCATTAAGAATACGACCACTCGTGGAGAAAGCTGATTCTGATGCTACTGTTGATACTTGCATAGCCAGCACCTCTCGAGATATCATGGACAAGATCTTATACTTGGTAGAGTTAACCTTCCACCAATTCAAAATATTAAATTGTCCATAAAAATCCTCTCCTTTATCTAACAAATAGATATCCATCTCTGTTTTTCCCTCTACTGTTTCTTGATGTCTTTCAGACTCAACAAATCTGTTGATCGGATTCTGAGGTTCTTGTGAAAGAGAAGTGTTGAATTGTATTTCAGCTGTAGGTCTTGAAACCATATCATCCCCTTTATATAACAGTGCATACTCATCAAACATATTTGTTAGAATAAACTTAACTTCAGTCATCATGTCATGGACCTCATTGTCAACTGTAGCATGGTTCTCTTTCAGCAACTCTCTCAAAGCAAATCTAAGATACGCTTCCTTGCGTCTTGGGTCAAGCAACACAGCAACATATAGCATTTTGTTGATTTTATCCACTGCCCAATACTTCTCATATTTCAGAACCATCCAATCAGCCATGTCAGCTAATAACATATTGCCATTTTTAACCCATTCTTGCAGTATGTCATTAATAGAAATTACTTCGTTGAGAAATAAATTAGATGTAACATACGTTGATCCAGAAAATTTGAGTGTAGCATCATAGAATCGTTTTAGCAACCTAACAAATGCATGAGCTATTTCCCAATCAGAAGCACTAGGCCATACCTTAGGAATTGCTGGTGCTGCTGGTACTGCTGTTGTTCCTCTGGTTGGTGGTCGAGGGGGATTAATAAATTTATCTGCATACCCCGATTCTTAAAATTGGTAGAAGACCTCCTCATACATTTCAGCTATACACAACATCTGGTAAGTCGAATTCCATCTAGTTTCACAATCCAAACTAAGAAACTTAGTGATGTTAATCTTCCGTTGTTCAACATATTCTCTAAACTTTTTCAATCTGTCTCCTGATGCTTTAATAAACTTATCTGCATCGCGTATCCTAGAAATAGATTCATTATACAAATCCATACCGTCTTTAACCACCAAGGCAAGGATATGTGCTGCACATCTGAGATGCATATGCTCTCCTCCCAAAATCAATGACTTCCAACCCACAACTCTCTTGGACAAATACGAAACGGTTTCAGTATTAGAACTGACATTATCAACAGTCATAGTAAATACTCTTTCAATCCCCCACTGTAAAAGACATGATGCAACTGTTTTACCCAATTCCAGGCCAGTATGATCCGAAACTGGACAAAAATTCAATATCTTCTTCTTTAATACCCAATTCTCATCAATATAATGACCAGTCAGCACCATGTAGCTCATCTGTGTACATGAACTCCAAGTATCGGTGGTGAGACAAAACCGTCTGCCATGCTTTTTAAAATCATCCTTCAATCTATGATACTCACTCACATACATCTTCATGCAGTCTTTAGCTTCAGTAAAACGAGAAGGAACTTTAAACCTAGGTTCTACCTGATGACAAAATTCTAAGAAGACTTCACGCTGTACAGCAATACAAGGTAATTCATCTTTGATGACCATTCTGGTAAGGGCAGCTCTACATGCTTCTTGGTCAACAGAGTGATTCACACAACAGAATGAGTCTCACCATCATCACTTACTTGAAAGTTTAATAGATGCTGTCCAGGTGGAGTGAATTGAGGATACTTTCTTTTCTTTATATAGTTGTTCATGTTTGTTGTTCCATAAGAGTTAGAACCCCCTGCATCGTCTTTACCCCATGAAAACTTCTTCTTACAATGCTTGCACTCAACTTTAGGTGGCTTAAGATCAAGATGCTTAACAAAATGCATCCAGCAATCTGATTGCTTCTTACCAGAAGCTCTCGGAGGCTTTAAAACTTCAACCTCAGGTGTAGCTGTCACTGTGGCAGTAGCAATGCTTTCGACGGTTGCCGGGTAGCTGTACCAATGCTCTCATCAGGATGGCTAGAAGGTCCCTTAGTACCTGAATCCATCTACAAACAAATTGAACACAACCAATTGAACACATCAATTAAATGAACACAGAAAGGACAACACATTCAAAACCAGAAATTTATCAAAAAAAAAAAAAAAATCTCAAAAACAAATATTACTCAGTACCCCTAACAACATGATAAGAGTTCTACAATACTATCCACTGTTTTCAATTCAACAACCTTCTTATGAAATTTAAGTTGAGTCGCAGACTCGTAGAATCATCACCTTCATCTTTATTTGAAGTTCCAATCCTACAGTGAATCGATTTCTAATGAACCCTAGGTTTTACAGATATAAATTGGGAAGATTAGATGGAAACAGAGGCAATAGAATTAGAACTAAATACAAAGATTACGATCTAATTCATTCAGTCACGCTACTGATAGCTCAGGCGATATGCTAGACAAGTTGTACTACCTGCTACTGATATTCCAAAAACGAGCAGAGAGTATAAGAAATCTAGAAAACAAGAACCACCAAGAGTAGAAATCATACCTTCAATCTGAAAATAAGGACACCAAGAAAAACCCCCTTCTAATTAGATTGATTTCGTTTATCTTTCCAAATCTGAGATAGTCTCTTGCATCTCTAGAGAGAACGATAGCAATGAGTGTGAAATTTATGTTTCAGAAGTTAAGATGTTTATATATAACACTCAAACTTCCCATATTATCCTTGATAGTCTTCTTATATTCCCAAACTACCCTGCGGTGCGGGTGAATCCGCGGATTTGAACACCCAACCGTAACCAAACCGCTAATATGTGCGGATTTGAAAACTCAACCGTGTCCGGCCCATACATCTTGCGGTTTGGTTTTCACCCGCCATTTTGCGGACGGATACGGGTGAAATCCGCGGATCCGCTTTTTTTGCTCACCCCTAATAGTTTACCATCTCGGGACCTTTAGATAATATATAAGCCCATTGATACGTGACAGATGCATAGCCAGTTATAGGGGTGAGCATTTGGCCCATAATCCGCGGATTTAACCGGGACCAATCGTTCACTTACGGATGGATATCCGAACAGTTCCTTAATGGGTTGGATGCGGATGGAATTTTTAAAGTCCAAAGGATAACGGATCGGGCCCGGATGAAATCATGAAAATCCGTTGGACATCCATATCCGTTAAATTAAAGTATTTATATAGTTCTTGAAAATACTATGGATCATTTATGAATTTTTAAGATGTTTGCTTGAGGTGTTGTACATCACATTTTTATATTTGTGTACATTTATAGGATATATAGATTTTATAAGGAGTCATTTGTGTTAGCTTTATTTTCTTTACTACTAGATTACTGCCGCAGCAGTGAGGGCCGACCAAAGAAAACAACCACGATATCTTTTAGCCTTTCCAAAATCTCAATCCCCATATTGACCTATGGGAAGCATTCCCTTCGAATACGTGTTCCAATACCGGTCCATTGTATTCAGCCACGGATTCACCGCACTTCCCAAAGGGATCATCATTCCGGAGGAAGGATTTAGATGAGAGTCGTGTATTGGGAGATAAAATTGGAGATGATTCTAGGGGACATGTAGTACCTTCGGAGAAGCTAACGTTACCAAAGACCGATTACAGTACCGATATTTCGGTGAATACCGGCCAATACCGAAACCGATATTATCAGCATATCTCGGTCGAGATTAATTATATTGCCAGAGACCAACAAATAGTAATAATATTTTCTTTTCTTTTCTTTACAAAACCAAGGAAAGACAAAGGAAGAAAAATCAGAAACATTTCATCAACTCTTCTCTTTTTTTTATCAATATTTTTCTACAGTTTTTATACTTCTCCTTAGCTTTAATCTATTTTTTAAGGATATTGTGATGCACAATTTTTCCACGTGTTGAAGGTACCACTGCATGAGACACCGTTGCAATAATAATGTTTCACAAGTGGTATAGCTTTTTATATTGATTATTGAAGAAGAAGAAGAAGAAAAAAAAAAAAAAAAAACTATTGCTCTCTGTTTTTCTTCTTCGCCTCCCTATGTTCATTTTTGCCTCATTATGTTCATTTCATATGCATCCCTAACTGACTCATATTCATAAATCAAATATAGTAGGGTGTTGGAAGTCATGGTGTTTAAATTCTTATGTTCATGATTCATGGATATTGAGTTTGAAGAATTGGGTACTTGTTCTTGTGGTATTTTGAAAGAATATTATACCAGAATTTCCTAATTTCATATGTTGATGACTCAAGATCCTTCTTATTACTGTGGTTCGTCATCAGCATCACTCGGTCTGGTATTGAGAGTTTAATTGATTTGGTAAGAAAAAATGGGCGTGACTCAGTTGAATCGGTGAGTTAGTAAGGAAATGATCTGAAACGGCGGGCGCGTGTAAAGGTGGGTGGAAATCACTGTATACAAAATTCTGGGCTGCCCGATTCGCTACTCTTCTTCTCTGCCCGAATAGCTGAAGAACATCTCTGTTTTTTGTTTTTTTGATTGATCAATCAATAAATCCAAATACCTTGTTATTAGAATAAGTAATAGATAAATTTAGTTAATGGGTCTACAATTGTACTCGCTATCGCTTGTAAAGTGGGTTCTGATGCAGAAACCCGCACCTAGAATCAATCATCTTCATCTTCAACGTTTAACTCAAAATTTTTTTGCTCTGGTTTTGGATTTTTAGTCTATTCTGATTGATGCAATGAAGTTTTAGAATAACTTTGAACTGTTAATTTGTTCGTTTGATTGTTTTTGGTTGAAATTGTTGAAAAATTTGTGTAACTATCTCAAATTATAACTCAATTTGGTGAATTTTTTTTCAATTTTTTTTTCTCTGCACATTCTTTGTGACGGACATTTTTGGTTTTTTTTCATCACATAGGGACTCCCTTTGGTCGTCCAAAAATTTTAACTAAAACAAATCCATTGGATTATCCGTATCCAGTCTGCCCATCCGTGCATCCATTGGATGCAAATCCGTTGGATATGGATCGAATGCGAATACTAAATTTGAAAACCGTAGTGCAATGGACTGGATGCGGATGAGGTGAAAACCGGTCCATACCGGCCCCTAGCCGGTTAATTGCTTCTGGAAGTGCTTGGAGAGGGCGTTCACAAAAGACACCCATGAGTATCCAACCGAGATGAGCTGTGGTGGGCACATGAAATACAGAAATCAAAAACTAAAGTTAGGTGGACCTGTATATAAGAACCTAAAATTAACTGGCGATTAAAAAAAATAAAGAAAAAAAGTAAACAGCCGAATAAAAGGTTAAAGGTATAGAAAAGTGTTTAGTTAAAGGTACACTCATATAAATCCCAACATTTCTACTTTGCTAGGCAAACATACAAAGTTTGGATTTTCCTAGGTAGACGGACAAATCGGTTTGTCCGTTCTTGTTTCATGAGTTTCATAGTTTTCTTCCATGTTTACCCTTCCACTATAGTTAGAAACTCAACTGTAGTTAGTCGAAAATTAGGATTTGGAATATGGGTTTGTTCAAAACACCGAATGGAAAATGGATTGTATATACAGAAGGTAGGTTTTTCCTAATAACTTAGCCTTGTTTACCTCCTCTAGCAAGAGCAATCGTGGATCAGTGGGTCTAACATTTTCCTTGCCATTTGAAAGGTTATATTTTGTTGTGTTCGCTGACCCAGCACATGCAGAAGACTAGTTATGGATAGGCACATAATAGATGGTAAAACGATATTCTGCATACACATTTGTGTATCAAGTTTCAACTGTTAAAAAACCAATTTTCATTTCTTAATTATTGGGTGTATGAATTATAGTAAACTACATGATCAATTGTTTACTTTTGAAAGATGTGGATACATTTTTATTTATATGTTTTGACTATAAATTTCTCAACTCCAGAATCGATATGTTCAAATACATATTGAATATGAATAATTCTTAAGTCCGGAGAAAGCTCGGCGCGTGCTTGCATTTCAGTTAGTTCCGAATATGAAATGCCAAGCCTGGTGAAACAGAATTCAACAACACCAAATGTACCATGGTTAATTTTACCATCCTCTCTTTACGATAATAAATGTGGCACTGAAACAAAATTGATGAGACGTCAAACCTGCAACCACAAAAACTAAGCATAGGATTTATTTCTGAGAGTTTCTCCACCTTTGAGATAGCTTCATCTTGGGCCACACCAGTGTCGATAGCTAGATGATCAACAATTTCTTCAATATCTTCTTCTGGCAGAAATTCATGGAGCGGTGGGTCTAACAACCGGACCGTCACGGGAAGACTTGCATATCCATTAATTTGAAGTTAGAAATGACCATAACTTAGATAGAAAGTGTTCATCTTGAAGTAAACCACCAATAACTTTCATGAAAGCACAGTGTTAATGAGAATACCATCCATTGCACGTAAGATTCCATCAAAGTCAGATCGTTAGTAGGGCAAAAGCAAGTCCAACACCAATTTATTTGTTCTAGTGTTCCCGCCATTATCATCTGTCTAACAGCCTTCAACCTGTCATCCGAAGCAAAGAACTATTACACCACAAAAGAATCTAGTGAATCAAAAAGGTTCTTAAAACTTTTTTTTTTTGATCGGTATGAACTAGATTAGTGAACTAGATTGTTTTTTTTTCCTTTAAGATGTATTTAAGATGATGAACAAAAATGGCCCATTTACCATGTGCTCTGTCCTACAAAGACTGATTCCCTGAGCACCATTGTTTCTGACTGTCAATGTACCTTCAGGAGTGTCTGCATTGGCCATAACCAACAGATCAACCACATTGGTCAAATTTTACTTAAAAATGGATACAAATTCCTTTTGAAAATTCTGAACTAGATTAGTTTTTAGCAATGACATACCTTGAGAAGCCTAACCTCGTCAGCTTCAAATCCCATCCTAAATCTAACCCATTTTTTTAACGTTACTGTCTGCATCAATTACCTGTTTTAATTTATACGACCGCCAAAATCAGTTACCCATTATAATTTATAGTACCCTAGAAAATAAGGTACATGTTTTAATTTATATCGGCATAAACACTTAAACCATCTCATCAGCAATAGCTCTTATATCCACTTGACTGTAGTCTTCAATTGTGATTTCAAAAGAACACAAACTAGAAGCGTGCTCAGTTTAAGGAACATTATCTTACTGGTGACGTATGTAATTCGAACATCACTCATTTAGGCCAAGGAGGAGGAAAGGCTTCAGCCATATCATGAGGAATATGAAGACCATGGAACTTCAACAGACCCTAGAACAAAAACAAAAGCCCCTGAATGTTGAGTATTCACTGCTGAAAATCAAGTTCTGAAATGAAAGAAGTCGGTCTAAGCTAAGTAAAAATTTATAGTTGTATTGTTTGTGGTTTGACAAAATAAACGGAAAAGGCATACTACCAATTTGACCACCATTGTTCACTTGCTAACAATCCCGGCACCTACGATTGCAAATTTCAATTTTGGTCCACTATAATGCTCAGGTTCTGGCGGAAATAAACCCTTTGAGATGACAATGCAAAAGCAATAGCCATCTAAGTAATTTGATATCTCTACAGTCTACTGATAGACACATTTTTGTGTCTGAATTGCCCTCATTGTCTCTATTGTTGGTCTCGATTTTTGTAATAATTTTGGTGTTTTTATGTGTGTGTAGGTGTTTTTGGAGAAATACACTTGTGCGGAAAAAGTTGCTCAAAAAGTGTTTTTTGGACCCCCGGAGAAAAGTGATAAAGGCACCCTCATTTTGGATAGGGCACCCCTCAAGGCATCCGCTATTCGCACCCCCATCTCTGTTAGGGGGAGGTCATCTTCTTCTTTTCAAAATATGAAAAATGGCGGGAAAAACTTTCAGTTCGTGATTTCAGTTCGTGATTTCAGTTCGTGATTTGGAGTGGTCATGGTGTGACTCAATGGCTGTAATTGCTCGGGAACACTTGACTTGGCTCAGCAGGCGTGGTATGGGCTTCAAAATCAACCGGATTTGGCTGGATAATCGGCAGTGAAGAAACATGGTAACTCGGGTTTTGGTTAGTCCATTCCGAGTTGTGCGTACATGATGAAGAGATTTTTGCGTGCTTGCTGAGTGTTTGAACACTTCTGGACGATGACTGGACGTGTTGGAAGTATTTTTGCTCAAGAAAATAGCGTGTAGAGTTATTTCTGGGAAGAAAATATTCCCGAGAATATTGTTCTTCACTGCCGAGTAAGTGAGAATTATTCTGGAGTTAATGGCGAGATTTTGTGAGGCTGTTGAGTATAAAAAGGGTGATAGAGGTCACAGAGCCAGAGGGAGAGTTTGGGGGCCAAAAGATAGAGTGGGGAGTGAAGAAAAATCAGTTGCAGAGCTCGTCTCGGGCCCATTGAAGACGATGAACACGAAGAACAGATCGCCAAAGACAATCGTTCTTCTTCAACAATCTAACGACTCAAGCTTCGTGGGTAGCATACCGGGAGGCGACTTAAATAAATAGTAACAAATGACGAGAAAGGTGTTATCGCTCTCAGAACAATTAGGTTTGTAACACTTATATCTCATTACAAACCCGGTTTTTATTTGATATCTCTCCTTTTCATCATTTGTAAGCACCTTTGAGCAATAAAATCATATTTTGAGCGTGTTTCCAATATGCGGAGCTAGAACCCATCACTGGGGCGACGGAGGAAGCAACTTTTCATGATTGTGGTAAATGAATTAATTCTTTATATGACTTTTTGCATAGATTTAATTGGTTTATGATTTCTATTAATTATCTGTTATTTTGTCTGATGTCGCATGCTTAGTTTAAATTACTTTTGATGCGTCATGCTTACGACTTTCTACGATAATGTTTTATGAAATCTATTTTTGGCAAGGAATTAGAGTCACAACTTCTTTTGTTTGAGCTATATTGTCTCGAGTTAATGACTGAACCACAAGAAGATGAAAAGTAGTGAAATCCTGCGTCCTAGTAACTCTTCATCCTGTGACAATATTTGTATATATTTTTCTTTTATTTTCTTTTATTAATTCTTAAAATCAATCTCTTCAAGTCCGAGTGAACGACAACCCTTTTACTACTACAACATCATTGAAAATAAACCATCAATTTTTTTGGCGCCGCTGCCGGGGAGCGGCTAAGGAATATTGTAATTAGTATTTTTGATTTGTAAATAGTTAGGTTTTTATTTTTGTACATTATTTTTATTTTAGCATTTCTTTTTCCTTTTGACTTGTTTTTTTTTTTAGAATTTTGTTTCAGGTACCTTTTTTAGGATGCCGAGCGCTTCTCTGGAGACGTCATCTAAGATGACACTTGGAGAATATATGCGTAGAAGTTCACATCCTCAGGAGACTTCATCTCATATGACGCTTGGTGAATACATGTATGGGTCACATCATAAAGAAGTTCTTTCTTATAATCGTCTCAGATATGGAACTTGGAATCCACGTAATTTCGCTATGGGTGGTTATTCAGATGAGTATCAAGCCCAATACCATGACGAGAGTTGTGTTAGAGACGCCATTTATTCAGATAATGATGATATAGAAGAACATGTTTATACAGAAGATACTATTGTTGAGTCTAACGACTTAGAGACAGTAGACGTTCATAATGAGGTACCTTCTATTCATTCGATTAGTGAGATTCTAGTTGCAGATAATGATGAGTCGATTCATGATATTGTTGTCCCATTGAGCTCTTCTTTCGCTGATCCATCTTGTGATTTTATGAATGCTGATGTGAATGTTGAACATATTGATTTTGAGCCTTTATCTGTTTGTTTAGCACACTTTGCTGATTCGGATGACCCGATGCTTATTGATATTGTCAATGCATTGCGCCTTCCAATGGTTAATCAAGGTAACTCACCAACGGAAGTTATTTCCGCGGACTTAGAACCAGACTTAAGAGTTACTAATTTTGACAAACTTGAATCACTAGATGCATATTTAAACCATTGTGTCGAGTTGGATGATTTTGTGCCTTTTTACGTTGTCAATGCATTGATTCCTATGATTTCTAGAGAAGATAATGTGTCGACCGAACGTATTTCAGCTGATTTAGAACCTGATTTAGAGCGTGTTTCCGAAATAGAAATAATATGCTTGTTTTCCATGAGAGTGATATGCTTATCTTGACTAAGGATTGCTTTCTATTGAGAATGGATTTACACGTTTGTTTTGAGGTTTATAGTGTTTGCAGGTTCACATTTACAGCTGACCTGATTTGTTGGATTGATCCCAACCTTTTCAGACTTTATATATATGGTTTGCACTTTGGTGTATTATCACCCTGTTTGAGATTCTTTGCCTGCAAACTGGGATACAAAGATTATGCTTTATGGGAGTCAACCCATACGATTTCGCTTCATGGGAGTCAACCCATCAGATTTGTTTTCTTTCCTCTATCTTTTATTTGTTTGCTTGAATTTCCCATCTTAATTTCTACGTTGGATGACTCAATTACATTGAGGACAATGTAATGTTTAAGTGTGGGGGAGTGGCATTTTGGTTAGGCTTTAAAAAAAAAAAAAAAAAAAAAAAAATAAAAAATAAAAAAAAATTGCATTTTATGACCAGTTGTGTAGCGGGTCTAACTCTCTCTTATGATATGACCAGCTGTTTAGCGGGTCTACAAAAAAAAAATAGAAAAAAAGAATTGTGACCAGCTGTTGAGCGGGTCTAAAAAACAATATGATCAGCTGTTGAGCGGGTCAATTCTTTTGTTTTCTTATCTTTTTCTTATGACCAGCTGTTGAGCGGGTCTATTTTTATATATTTTCTTTTCATATTGTGATCAGCTGTTTAGCAGGTCTTTCTGTCTAGCTGTTTAGCAGACATCTCTAACCACTGTTTAGTGGTTCCGTCTTGCTGTTTAGCAGACATTTCTATATCCAGCTGTGGAGCGGATACATTCTTTGTTTTGCTCGAGGACTAGCAAAATATAAGTGTGGGGGTGTTGATAAGCACGTAAGTGCTATATTTTATACCCATATTTATATTAGCTAGGACTCGATATTTTGGCTAATCACACTATTTTAATGCTTTTGTAGAAAGTATTTGCGAATTCGATCATCCGAAAATAAACGGCTAAAATATGAAGTTAATGGCATTTGCGGCGAAAAGCACCAAACTGACTGACGGCACCAAAAGAGACAAGCTCAGTTAATAATTTGTGGAGCCAAGTCAACCACTTATGTAAGCAGCACCACGTAAGTCAAGTCATCACAGGGTCATGAGTCATGCAATTAAACAAATAAATTTGTGTCCACTTTAGCACGTGAATCCCACTAGGGATGAGTGTAACATGCCTTGCATTTCCACCACATATTTGTTGTTGAGAGAAGAGTATCGAGCAGCACAATATGTTTTTGTTGAATGCAAGGATTTGCAAGGGTTTAATGGTGTGGGTTAGTGATATTGGAAGGACAGTTGAGGGAAGAAATGAATAGAAAGGTTGTTAATGCAGACGGTGATTACTGCTATAGAAGTAGTGATTTTTGTCTAGTCTACAATGGGTATTTGCTGTATTAGTTTGCTGATGATGGTTGCATCGATTGGTGGAAAAGGAGATGCAAGTGGTTATTTGTACGAGCAGTAGATAGAAGAAGCAGCTGTCGAGTTGATGCTGCTGGTTTGCAGTCGAGCAGTTGACATGTAAATGAAGATAGACTCAGTGAAGTTGAGTTTTGCTGCATAGTGATAGTCATCTGAGGATAGACTCAGTGAAGGTGGCATGGAAGTGTTCAGCTGGTTACAAAGGAAATGATGGCGTTTGGTGCTGCCGGTGGGTGACGAAACTATGAAGATCAGTTGATCAGAGAACAAGAATGGTGCTGGTCGTGGTGATTGTATGCTCGTCACAGATTTACGGCCAAAGTGGAGATGGAGCTGTGGCGTGATTTTGGATGGACCAAATTAGAAAGGAGCTGGCCAGCAAAGAAAAAGTGGCATCTTCTTTATCTTTATGCCGATGGAGTTCAGCAATGAGACTAGCAGTTGGTGCGACAAGAGTTTCTGGCGATGGAGTGTTGTGTTGTAGCTGTCAGGGAAGTAACGGAATGGTGCTGCTGATAGCTATCTAGCAAGGGTCGAGAGTGGCAGTGGTGGTGTTTCTTGAGGAATGGAGCTGTATATGATATTAAATGTGCTGGCTGAGATGGATGCGGTTGGTGATGAAGAAGAAAGGAGCTGATGCTGAGAGTTGGACGGCCAGAAAACGAATGGTTTTGGTTCGAGCTGTAAAGCTACAAAGTCCGGAATGAGATGAAGTTAGATGGACGGACTGATCGGTGAGAAGATGGGCTTAGTTGCTAGAGCTAGTAATGGACCGGTGATGCACTGGGCCTTGCAGAATTCTCAAGGTCTGATTTATCGCAAGACCTATATAAATAAACTGAACAGAAAGAGAATGAAAGGAGGCCGGCTGACAGAGCTGCAACTTGGAGAAGGGGGCGTCGACACCGGCCAGAGAGCCGCAGCTACGGATTGGAACGAAGAACAAAGGGAGGCGCGACTACGGTTTGAAGTTTCGTCGTTTCGATTCCGATTTGATTTGTTTGTGATTCTCTTAATATGTTTATGGCTTTTGAGAAAGCCATGTGTTGCTAGATTATTGTAACTAGGGTTGATGGATTGAAACCACTTGGGGTATTAGGCTACTTTGATTTGATTTGATTATATAGCAATAGACCATTATGATTTGAATAGATTAATTCTTGAATAATATTTATTGATTGGTCAAAAATATAAGTTGTTGCTTCATCGGTTCTAGAAACCTATGTGCGTAATTGATAGCTTTACAAATATATTTGTCTTATTATTTGATGATCCATGCTTCGTTAAAAACTTTGATGGGTTATGCTTAGAAAAGTCATATAAAATTTGTGAAATATATTTAGTTTTGTATAATTTTCTCGCTAACGCAATTTGATGGTGCATGCTTTGGTTTAATCTTTTGATGTGCCATGCTTAGGGCGTCCCAGTGATATTTGCGACTCTAATACATATAATAGGTGATGTCAATAGAACGAACAATAAATAATTCATGAATTATGTTTCATTTCAGTAATTGAATAGAAATAGTGGTGGATACTATAAACCATGGTCACCGAATTTTCCATTTGTCTCATTTTATTAGTTTAATTTTATTATTTCGTTTTCAATTATAAAAACTCAAAAACTTTATTGTTGGTTATTCTTATTAGAGATATTGATTACAGTATTTCCACCGCTCCTTGTGGGAACGACCCGTACTTGCCTCTGTCTACTAGTTAGACACCGTGCGATTGCGGTTTATTATATAGGCATCTCCGGATCCTATCAATTTTTTTGGCGCCGCCGACGCGTACTTGTTTATAGTTTGTTTTTAGGTTTTATTTTTATTATTTTTGTTCTTTTTTACGCCTTTTGGTATTTCTTGTTTGTTTTCAGATTTGGAACTGAGCTAAAGAAAAAGGGAGAAATCGGTGAACACAAAAGCGAAGCCAAAGAAAAAAAAAGAGGAATCCAAAAGGAGTAGAAGATTTTGTATATTATTTTATTTTATTTTTTTTTAGAAACTGTAATTAGGTAATTATTTTTGTAATCTTTTATTTTTGGACACTTTTATTTTATTTATTTATTTATTTATTTTTGGACTTGGACTTGGACATTGGACATTTTTTTAAACCCTAAGGAAGGGTTATTTAAATACAAACTGCACAGGGAAGGACGACGATTACGATATCGTCTCGGCCCCTCGGGTTCGTACATGACATAGGAGTCGTGGCCCGAGTCGACTTCAACGGTTCATCCCCGTCACAGGAACGGAGGTAAGAATTCTAAACACCCGCGAATCCCCGCCAGCGGGGTTTCTTGGATGATTTCGTGTGAATATATGTCGAGGAACCTGAATCCATTTGTTTTAATTTCCTAGTAAAGGGCAAGGACTGGCCATACAAGATAAGGGTTCGGATTTCATCACCGTTCTCTTCTTGCCCGCCTTAGGAAAACGAAACCAAACACGAACCTAAGCCTAAAATTTTGACTAGAACGAGACCGATAGGTTAACGAGCTTAATAGGAAAGTCATTCGAAAAATATTGGTTACTCTTTAAGCATACTTCGAAGTTCATGATGGTTTCTGTGAAGTTGAATGCGTGACTGCGCCGCCTTGTAATTGCGGTGAGGCCTTGGGTATCAAAGCTCCACGCAGCTTCCCTCGCCTCTATTCAACTTACTTAAACTCGGATTGATTCCAGAGGGTTTGCTCGTCAGTTATGTAACGAATTCCTTTTCGAAGGATTAGAAGCTGGTCTAGAAACAATCTAAGTGGAGCCATCATGCTTTTTGTTTGCTAGAAATCGGTAGGTTTGTTGTGGTCGAGTCGGCCTTGTTTGTGTTTGTGTAGAATTCCCTTGCGAGTTAGGATGTCAAACTGGTATTATAATAGCCATCACAATGAATATGAATATCCAATGAACATTATGGACATCACTCTTTTTATGACCATAGTGTGAATAGTGGTTGGGAACGCCAACCTTTGGAAGGTTATGGGTCATACCATGGTGAGCCCAATTACTATCCACATGTGCATCGGTCATTCGAGCAAGAAGATTATAGTAATAGTTCTTCGTCTCTAGAGGATACAATCAAACTTTTGAAAAGTAGTCCTTATTATGATCCTTTTGTTCCTCTTCCTTCTCTAGAAGATATCCTCAATAGATTAACTCAAAACTTAGATCCAACACTAAGGGAACTTTCTTTGGAGGAGACCCTTGAGAGGATAGGAGCCAGTCGACACGTAGACTTGAGTTAGAGACGAATGAAAGTATTGCTCGAAATAACTTGAATTTCCAATATAGTGTATCCAATAATACCTTTGAGAATGAAGATAGTTATTTACATAATCAAGATGATGAGGTTAGAATTGGTAACACTACTTGTTTAGATGAGGTTCGATCATTTTCATGTTATGATCATGATGTGGAAAGTGTTGATGAAGAATATGAAGTTTTTAGGCATAGTGATCAGGAATTTGCTTCTCCAATTGAGCTTTATAATGATAGTAATATTTCTGGTTTAAATCCAAATAATTTAAATAATTATTCACCTATTCAAAAGGATGAGGATTTGACTAGAAGTATCTCCGTTTTAGACGATGTAGAATTTCCTAGTTACAAAGCCGATAATGGTTTAGAGGAATGGGTTTATCCTGAGAATACTGTTTTAGAGTCCAAGGATTTAGAAACAATAGTCTTAGACGAAGAAGATAAACTCGTAGAGCTTTTAAATATGAGTGAGGATGCATCACCTGAGTATAACCTTGAAGAAGCAATTGACCATTTTTAGGATTCCGATGATCTAGAAATTAGGGAAATTGTAGCTAGTCTATCTAGAGACACCCAAAATTCTAAGTTTGGGGGTGATTATCATCCTCCTTGTGCCTTACCTTTAGCTCTTACAGAGATCCCTCACTTGGGACTTGACATATGTGCCTCAACCATTTTACAAGATTATCTTCATACACGTTTTCCTGAACCTAGTTGTGTCCATAAAGAAGTTCAGTTGTTAGAAACCCATCCTCTGGTTGATGTGGTTAACCTGGGCTATGATACCACGATTGACTTTGTTTTCCCACCAAAAACCTTCCTTCCAATTGTGGGTACGTATAAGTTTCAGATGTGTCAATTATTAAGTTTTGAGACTAAACCTAATTACTTTAGGATATTAGGGTCGACACATTTGCTTAAGGAAGACCACCAATCTTATTGTGGTCAGTGTGTGTAAGTCAAAACTGATTGACTTAGAGGATCCTCAATTATTCAGGTTATTATTATGTGCTTCTAAGTTTTTATTTGAGTTTTTCCAGACTCTAAAACCTGAACATTCGGATCTAACTCATGAGGAAACGCAACCCATAAAAATATGTTATCTAGACCCTTTTATAGAGCCTGAACCCGAACCACAACTAGATGTAGTGGTCTTAAAAATAGATAAGGGTGTGTTGGATATCTTCCTAATCTATTGCAGTCCCCTCCTCTTGTGGTTAGCACTTTTTGATCCAGATGACCCGCAGTTATTCCGGCTGCTGCTTTATGATTCTTCGAGGTGACTAATCCTTTCCAATGTCTGGCTGAAGACTTTAAACTTAGCACTTCTTGGGAGGTAACCCATGCTCTTGCAACACGGTAATATTTTTCCTTAACTCTTTTTTTTCAAGTGGTAACAGTTTCTCATTGTTCATGCTTTTAATTTCATCTTTAGAACATTGAGGACAATGTTAGATTTAAGTTTGGGGGTAGGGAAGAACTTTTTAGTTGCACTTTTGAAACTTCTAGCGTCACATGGTATCCGGTTAGCTAAGTTTACATACTGTTTCTCACCGAAAAGATAGAAATTGGAATGCTAGGGATAACAATCTATTGAGACATTAGAGAAAAAGACATTGAGATCCTTGAAATTCAGGAGAGAACTTGTTCCTTTTAGAGGGTAATCGTGATGGACCTAACCATCCATGATAGAAAGGCAAGTAGGTCAGGAAATGCCAGAAAGACAAAGCAACCTCACAATGTAGTCTTAGTTACTGGATTACGACTCTCTCTCAGTAGAAACTTATCATCATCAACAAACGGAGCGACATCAAAATCTATGAAAAGTTGAAGACGTTGAAGGTTTAGAAGCAACAATAGAAAATCAGAATTCAAAATCAAGGGTTACAAGAAGTTATAAGAGCAAGAAAAAATCAAATGATATAAGTTATTGAAGTTCATGATACTAAGACATTAAAAGTTGCAAAGATCCAAGTGTTAAATTCCTTCTGTGATGGCCATGTAAATTTTTGTCTTGTTATCGAAGAAGAAAAAAAAAAAAAAAAAAAAAAAAAACGTTCTTGTTCAATAAGGCCATAGGGAAGTAGAAATTTTTATGTCAAGCAAGAAATCAAAGAGAAGATTTAATTGTCAAGGTTCTACGGGGTTCAAGAGTTTATCATCATCAGTTGAAGACCGAAGAAGACGTTGTTTCTACTGAGCACTATGAGAGAGTCGAAGAAAGATACATTTGGTTGCTTTGTTAGTCCGCTATCTGGCACAAGATCTTTCTAGCACTGGTTTAACTCATCACACGTAATTAGTCCAGCTGTGTAGCAGATGTCCCTCTCATCTTTTTCACTCTCCTAATATTATCCAGTTGTAAATCAGCGGACGCATCTTACAATGTTTATCTAGCTGTGTAGCGGATATCTCTATATCTAGCAGTGTTGCGGATGTGTCTCCCCTTTTCTTCAGTCAGCTTTAGAGCTGGCACCATTAATTTCTCTGGCATTCTAGTCACTTGGAGATAGGTTGAGAATATGTATGTCCTCATAGCTCTTTGGATACTTGTGACCAATTAGAAGTACAGGTTTTGTGGGTACACCTCTGGTAAACCCTCCGGAGACAACACTCCGCCACTAGGGCCACCTAGGGGTTCAAATTATTTTTATTTTCTTGAATAAATTTGCTCGAGGACTAGCAAATAATAAGTTTGGGGGTATTTGATAGAAACATTTTTGTGTCTGAATTGCCCTCATTGTCTCTATTGTTGGTCTCGATTTTTGTACTAATTTTGGTGTTTTTATGTGTGTGTAGGTGTTTTTGGAGAAATACACTTGTGCGGAAAAAGTTGCTCAAAAAGTGTTTTTTGGACCCCCGGAGAAAAGTGATAAAGGCACCCTCATTTTGGATAAGGGCACCCCCAGGCACCCCTCAAGGCATCCGCTATTCGCACCTCCATCTCTGTTAGGGGGAGGTCATCTTCTTCTTTTCAAAATATGAAAAATGGCGGGAAAAACTTTCAACAGAACTGGTAGATTTCAGTTCGTGATTTGGAGTGGTCATGGTGTGACTCAATGGCTGTAATTGCTCGGGAACACTTGACTTGGCTCAACAGGCGTGGTATGGGCTTCAAAATCAACCGGATTTGGCTGGATAATCGGCAGTGAAGAAAACATGGTAACTCGGGTTTTGGTTAGTCCATTCCGAGTTGTGCGTACGTGATGAAGAGATTTTTGCGTGCTTGCTGAGTGTTTGAACACTTCTGGACGATGACTGGACGTGTTGGAAGTATTTTTGCTCGAGAAAACAGCGTGTAGAGTTATTTCTGGGAAGAAAATATTCCCGAGAATATTGTTCTTCACTGCCGAGTAAGTGAGAATTATTCTGTAGTTAATGGCGAGATTTTGTGAGGCTGTTGAGTATAAAAAGGGTGATAGAGGTCACAGAGGGAGGATGGAGAGTTTGGGGGCCAAAAGATAGAGTGGAGAGTGAAGAAAAATCAGTTGCAGAGCTCGTCTCTGCTGCTGCCATTGAAGACGAAGAACACGAAGAACAGACTGCCAAAGACAGTCGTTCTTCAACATGCTAACGACTCGCTTCGTGGGTAGCATACCGGAGGCGGACTTAAATAAATAGTAACGACGAGAAAGGTGTTATCGCTCTCAGTAACAATTAGGTTTGTAACACTTATATCTGTTACAAACCCGGTTTTTATTTGAAATCTCTCATTTTCATCATTTGTAAGCACCTTTGAGCAATAAAATCATATTTTGAGCGTGTTTCCAATATGCGGAGCTAGAACCCATCACCAGGCGACGGAGGAAGCAACTTTTCATGATTGTGGTAAATGAATTAATTCTTTATATGACTTTTTGCATAGATTAATTGTTTTATGATTTCTATTAATTATCTCATTATTTTGTCCGATGTCGCATGCTTAGTTTAAATTACTTTTGATGCGTCATGCTTACGACTTACGAGATAATGTTTTATGAAATCTATTTTTGGCAAGGAATTAGAGTCACAACTTCTTTTGTTTGAGCTATATTGTCTCGAGTTAATGATCGAACCACAAGAATATGAAAAGTAGTGAAATCCTGCGTCCTAGTAACTCTTCATCCTGTGACAATATTTGTATATATTTTTCTTTTATTTTCTTTTATTAATTCTTAAAATCAATCTCTTCAAGTCCGAGTGAACTACTACAACATCATTGAAAATAAACCATCATCTACGCAGGAAGAGAAATTCTAGAGAATCATATGTTTGCTCAACTGAATAAAATTTTGCATATGTTTGGTGATATGCCTAATTCCAACAACAATGAAACATGACAAACTTACTGGACATTCCTAGACGCCTAAAGCATAATTGATACAACAATGCACATTTTAATTGATCATTAATTCAAGATAAATTCCAGTTTATTGCCTCAATTCAGCTAGTTTCTAAACATTTTAATCTACCAAATCATCTAAAACATAAGAAAATTAACAAGATTTGTTTAAATTTAGCATCATATATCTAATAGGAATATAAACTCGATTAAAAACAACAGGAACAACAACAAAAAAGAACCTTTAATTGCAACTTACCCAATGGAGCTTCATAAAGTTTCTCAAATGCTAAGGCCGCAAACCAGCTTTATAAGTTTCATATGCCATTTTAGCACAGATTAATAATTCAATCACAAACAACAAAAGTAAATTAATAAGGTCGATCACTAATTAAAATCACACCATAATAAGTAGATTAACAATATACCACAAGTCTATAACATAAATTCAGAGATGTCACTTCTTTTATCCCTGTCTCATTGAAAACCTGAATTATGATTCAATAAGAAAATACATAGCTATAGCAACTGTAAAGCATACACATAATTTCATATCAATATAATCCCATTATAAAACTAGAATATTAGATTCAGGTCACCTGTAAACGAATTCCCATACTGCTGCGTAAGGAAAAGAAGAAGAAAAACGAGGGAGAATCAAGAAGAAAAGAGGAGAACGGGTATGAACTTTGCCTGTTTGCCAGTTCCAGCTTTGGTTAGGTTAAGCACTTAGAGGACTACAATGTCATTTCTTATCGATTCTGTGCCAACCAGGTTTGACCGAGTAGACTCTGTCCGTCAAACTGGGATGACTGAAACTTAAGTTGGTTAGAAAGGAAAACTCAAAGCCTAGGATTTCTAGGAGGATTTCTCTATATTTTTCGGCTTTGCTTCCGTGGGATAGCTTCAATATTTGTTTGTTCCATGACCGCTGTCATAAGCGTCAAAAATAAATTACACTTTCTTACTACTCAAAATATAAATATAGCAAGGGCAAGAAAGGATCGATCCCACAGAGAGGTCTAGGTTGTCAAATTGTTTCCCCTATAAATAACACCGGGGTTTTGTGATTTTATAAACTAAAATAAAATAAAAGCAAATAAAGCAAATCAAACAAATCAAATCAAGGATAAGAAGATATTGATCATGGATTTCGTTTTCATTCACAAACATGTTTTCAACACAATAACTAGAATTGATATTTTAATCTCAACTTTTATCAAAGACCCTAGAATACCTTGATCGCAAGTATATCCCGCAAATCTCCTCATGTCATCAACAAACACAATAAAAGATGCGAATATGAATTCTATCTAAAGGAACAACCTAACGTGTAAAAGCACTAATCAAGTTTAATTCCCTAGATGCATTAAGTTCTATGAAATCAGGCCAATCAAAGCAATCGAACGTGTAAAAGCACTAATCCGATTTAACAAAGGTTACGATTCACATATGATCATAAGAATATATCACTACAAACTATAATCATATTATGCTACTTGTATTCAAGGAATATCACTTTTACGTATAATAAACCCTAAACTAGCAATAGATGTGATTAGAAGTTCTACCAATTTGCAACTTGACAAAACAATCAATCAATCATAAAACAATATTTTCGTAGAATTGCAAACGATAAATATGAGACAAAACTAATATATTGAATCAAAGAATCATATTATGTGAAATCCAACTATTCCATAACCAATAATAAACTTAGGTACTCATGTTAATGGAGTTCATAACAAGGAGAAAGAGAAAAAACTTCATGGTTCTAAACCCTAGAACACAAAAGTAGAGGCCAAAAAGATAAAAGAGATATCCTCAATTAGGTAAAAGTCCTCTCTTTTATATGTTTCTCTATTTCCATAAAGGATACTCCTTCCAATATTAGGTCTTCTCAAAATCCATCTCCAAGTGGTCCACCAAGCCCATGTGTGAGAAAAACCCATGTGAAAATTCTGCCCAAAAATCTTCGCCGGAAAACTGGGATTGTGGCCGGAATCCGGTCACTGGTCGCCGGAAATTGTAGCCGCCGACCACTTGAAAGTCACTGCCGTCGGGAGAATATTCGACGGAATATTCCGTCAGTCCACCGTTAGAGATAATCATTGACTTAACGGTCAACGTTAGTCACGGGGTCAAAGTTCGAGTCGCCGAGTCGAACCGAAGTCGATTAGCTAACTCGGTGATCGGTCTCGAGTTACTGTGCCATAAGCCATTCGCACAAGCCAAACTCGCACTTCGGCCATTATGGTCAGTGCCTTCCCCGTAGCCGCATATCACAAAAACCACTACCAACCAAGCACACAAGTGCCCATTTTAACTTCAATACCCGCACTTCCCCTGTCCATACAAATCCCATTATGCAACAACAAAGAACCTCCGGGGCATAACAACTCGCCGCAAGAGTTAGATTCATTCTTGCCGGCTCGTGCCCAAGAAGAAATTTCACTCCATTCCACCAGTAATTCGGTTCTCCGCCATCACCACCTTGCGCTCAACTTACTCTGTGGCGCTTCATTACCACTAATTCCAATATGGTCGTATACTGCGACGAGCTCGGTCCCTGCCATCCTCCGCAGCCGACTACAATCTTCATAAATTCCAACCAAGAAATACCATCGGCGCTCAACCACTGCGCCATTTCCTTGCAAACTTCAATGCCAAGACTTAGCTTCATTGCTTGGTTCCATCCCGCAACGTCATTCACACCCAGTAGCAACTTCCTTTCTGATCAACTCGGGCTATCGTTACTGCAATGCTTTCATGATTTCAGTGTAGCCAACACAACCCATTCCATTGCTTCTGCAACCTCCACCTGCAAACTCAGTTCAAGCACCCAACAGTTCACAATCTCTGCATCTCTCCAAAGAACATCAAGCTAGCCATTTCAATCCATACCATCTTCCATTGTGTACACTCAGCCAGTGCACAACTGTGACCTCCAGATTTACTTCCACTTCCTTTTTAATCAAAACCCATCTTTATTCTCGATCTCAGATTCATTCTCGAGCAACATAGCTACCCTGTTTCTTCGTCTGGATCTGAATTCCATTTCCTGAGCATCAACAACACCACCAATTCTCTCGAAATAACAGCCACAACCCTGATATTCTTCGAGCCACGAACCCATCTCTTTTCTACTTCATCTATAGCAAAGAAACCCATTTCGATCGATAGAAGCAATCACCAATTTCAACTTCAATTTCTCGATTCAACAATTTCACGGCCGACAATCGGCAACACCACCAATGATTCCAGTGTCTTCTTCATGAGCTCGTCAATCATCATAGCTATGTTTCGATCTCTCTGCTGCGAATCGATCCCATCTTAGCTTCGAATCGGCAACTCGATCCACCAACGACATCACCTCTCTTTCTCAATTTCGAATGGGAAGAATGAAATGAAGAATGAGAGACAAGTTCTCTCAATTTAGGGTTAAGGGTGATAATGACACCCTGGTCACCCCCGATAAGGGCTACTCAATTACGGCCCCTTAACCTTGGTGGTCTATATTTAGTACTCCTCCAAGAGTTGCCCCTTAACCATGACTTGGCTCCAAATAGTGTTCGCCCACTGAAATGACTATTTTGCCCTTTTGGCTCAAATAGAGTGATTTCTTCTTCTTTTCCTCCGTGTTACTCCAAAGTAGCTACAAAACTCAAAACAAGCGTAAAATACATAATTCACAAGAAAAATAGCAAAGAAAGCATAAACAATAGATAATAAATAGGATGTATTCTACACCCTATCATTCCACTAAAATGGGCATCTCCCTAGACAGAAAAAGCATAATAAAAAGACTTAGAACTCTATTTATAGAGTTACATACGTTGCCCAAATAATAGGATCCCACTAAAATGGGCATCTACCTAATAAACTTTTGTTTAAAAATATATATCTTTTAAATTCCAGGAAGCCACCAGATAAGATGGTGAACCACACTTGGTTTCTCCCTCGAATTAACGTTATACTGGTGCCCATGGGCCACGACATTATTTATTACCCAGACCTAAAATAATGTGGAAAAGGTCCAACTAGCTACCTCATTCAAGGGTATGTCCACCTACCTAAGTAGTCAATCAATACCTCTTCCTTTTCCCGCTCCCACTCTAGAAGCGATAAACAACCCTATTTTTCCAGCAGCTTGTAAACTGCTCAGATTTGCTGGATCTTTATAGATCCAAGTAGATCTTGGCAGTATCAATAGAAGCTAGTTGTTTTAGTTTATCAATAGAAGAAGAAAAGTTGCACAAATCACTCCACCGGAGCATCTCTGTCCGAGGAAGACAATCAAATAAATGATTGGATTTTACTCCGAAAAAACCATCACTTCTCCGAATCATTCGGCTCTTTCATATGTGTGTTTGACATTCACCAGAATTTCTTCTCTTTCTCTTGTCGGAATTCATGGCCTTGTTCAATCACAATATTTTTCTGCGTTGTTTCTTGAATTTGTACAAAAAAAAAAAAAAAAAAAAAAAAAAAAAAAGAATTCCGTGGTCCCATGCCGTGTTCACCGGGGCAGACAACATTATTAAAGAAATTCACGTGGTTTTGATTCTTTTTGTTTCCTCTTTCTTTTTAAGTCTTGCTTGACTCTTATCTGGGAGAATGTGTGGATGTGAGTCTCTCTGTATTCTATCTACTCTCAGTGAACAACTGAGACGAGATTAAAAATATTTCTAAATCAAGCGCAGTAAATGGAGTTTCATTATAAGACGAGATTCATCTTGTTCATTTGTTTCACCCTTGTTCCATACTGGAGTATCCAACCTACATCCCAATCTATCATCGCCGAAACAGATCGACTAGCTTTGCTTGCATTCAAAGACAAGATAACCGACGACCCATCAGGAGCACTAAATTCGTGGAATGCGTCGTCTGATTGCAGCAATTGGACAGGAATTACATGCAGTCGTCGGCATCCAAGCAGGGTCACTAGGCTGGATCTCAACTCCATGAGTTTGGTAGGTTCTATATCTCCCTACATTGGCAACCTTTCATTCTTAATAGTTTTAAACCTGTATGACAACAATTTCAGAGGCGTGATTCCACAACAAGTTGGTCGTTTATCTCGCCTCCAAGCTTTTCTAGTCCCGAATAATACACTTACAGGGAATATTCCTAGGAATATATCCTCGTGTAGAAATCTCATAAGTCTAGTGATATCAAATAATGATTTGGTAGGAGGACTTCCTACCGAGCTTGGTTCCCTATCAAGACTTCGAGATTTGTTACTCTCGAGCAACCACCTAAAAGGAACCATCCCAGCTTCACTATCAAACCTTTCAGTTCTCGCTATATTTGAAATAGCATACAACAATTTTCGCGGTAACATACCATCCGAGCTTGGCCAGTTATCAAAATTAAGTGACTTTGATGTCTCATCAAATCACTTGTCAGGAACCGTTCCACCCCAACTTTTTAATATCTCTTCCATCACTGTTTTTTCTGTAAGCGCCAACAAGAAACTCCACGGAACCATTCCACCATCCATTGGAACTACTCTCCCTAATCTCCAAGACCTCCTATTAGGTGGAAATAGATTTTCTGGTGTGCTACCTAATTCAATATCCAATCTTTCTGGATTGTATAGATTAGATGTCCGGGATAATCACTTCACTGGGTCTGTACCTCCTAATCTGGGTAACTTGAAAAATCTCATTGTTTTAAATATTGCGGAAAATTATTTTGGAAGGGGACAAGTAGATGGCCTTAGCTTTCTTAATTCATTACCGAATTGCACTAAATTAGAGACCCTTTCTATTTCTTTAAACACTTTTTCAGGGAAGCTACCAGATTCCATAGCTAACCTCTCGACAAAGCTTACGAAAATGTACGTGGGGTACAACAATATATTTGGTGAAATTCATCCTGGAATTGAGAACCTTGTCAACTTAAAAATATTAGGCATGCAGCGTAACCACCTAAATGGAAATATTCCTTCTTTTATAGGAAAACATTCTAATCTAATATATGTATTACTGTCGGATAACAAACTCTCTGGAAAAGTTCCGTCAAACATTTGCAACAGCACTCGGTTGGAACGAATTATATTTAGCATCAACAGATTGCAAGGTGGAATTCCGCCAAATTTTGGCAACTGTCAGAAAATGATGGTATTGGATCTTTCACGGAATCAACTTACTGGTGCTATTCCCAAAGAGCTCATCGGTCTTTCTTCAATAACGGGTATGCTAGACTTATCAGGGAATCAGTTAACTGGTGATTTACCATCAGAGGTTGGTAACTTGGACAGGATTGTTCAACTCTACTTATCAAATAACCGATTATCCGGGAAAATTCCAGATTCTTTAGGGAAATGTATTGGTCTGGAAGAACTTACCCTGGACGGTAACTCATTCGAATGGGTCATTCCTCCATCCTTGAAAAGTCTCGAGGGACTGCAAAAATTAGACATGTCAGGCAATAAGTTGTCGGGGAAAATTCCAAAGTATTTGGAGTCCTTTGTTTCCCTCAAATATCTGAATATTTCTTCCAATGACTTTGAAGGTGAAGTACCGAAACAAGGGATTTTTAAGAATATAAGTGCATTTTCAGTCATAGGAAATGACAAGCTATGTGGAGGAATTCCGCTACTTCATCTGCCGAGTTGCCCGAGACCTAGCTTTGAAAAAGCAAGTAAGCCATCCCCTCCCAAGAGATTGCTGCTAATAATATTTGGAGTCATTATCTGTCTTCTTTTTCTGGGTTCCTTCCTCGTATGGTTTTGGAGGAGAAAAGCAACAAAGAAAACTTCTTCACCTTTACCCAATCCTTTGGATAATATGTTTCATAAGATCTCGTACAAACAACTTCTTGAAGCAACAAATGGATTTTCCGCAGAAAATTTAGTTGGAGTTGGAAGTTACGGATCTGTTTACAGAGGATTGTTGTCGCTGAGCCATGAGGTAACAACAGTTGTTGCAGTGAAAGTACTAGACCTTCAAAGGCGGGGTGCTTCAAAAAGTTTCATGGCGGAATGTGAAGCAATGAGATGTATTCGGCATCGAAATCTTGTGAAGATGTTAACATCATGTTCTTCTATTGATTATAAAGGAGGAGAATTCAAAGCTCTTGTTTCCGAGTTCATGCCAAATGGAAGCCTTGAGGATTGGTTGCACCCAACACCAAATGATGTGCAATCATCCTGGAGACCATTAAATTTTATGGAGAGACTAAACGTAGCCATCGATGTTGCTTCTGCTTTAGATTATCTTCATCATTGTTGTCAAACACCTATAGTTCACTGTGATCTAAAGCCAGGCAATGTTTTACTTGATAACGACATGAACAGTCGTGTTGGTGACTTCGGATTAGCGAAGTTTCTTGGTGGAGTCATCATCAATGTTGAATCTGAACATGATACCGCCAGTACTTCAATCGGGATAAGGGGATCCGTTGGCTATGCTGCTCCAGGTAGAAGATTCCTCTCCCTCTGAAAAACCTGTAGAAAAATTAGAGTATTAAAAACCATAAAACATAATTCGTTTTCTTTTTACTGGCATGCAGAGTATGGAATGGGTAGAGACGTATCAACTCATGGAGATGTTTACAGTTATGGGATCATGGTGGTAGAGATTTTCACTGGAAGGAGACCTACAGATGACATATTCACAGATGGTTTGAACCTTCATACCTTTGCTAAGACGGCTCTCCTTCAAGATCGTGTAATGGAAATTGTTGATCCTACACTGCCTGCTCATGTCGGTATCCAAAATGATAACAACACCAGAGCTCTATTCAATGTCGAAAATGAGACCAAGTTATGCGTGGCTTTGGCAAGGATTTTCAATCTTGGTGTTATGTGTTCGGTCGAATCACCCAACGAACGGATGGAAATGGCACAAGTCATGAAAGAGCTGCACTCAATCAGGAAAGCATATCTCTCCTGACTGGGATAAGATGGCAGATTGTATCATTAGATCCGCCGTAGATAATATATAGTTTTATGTTTCTCTTTTAAGCTCTTCCTCTTTTCTCTCTGCATAACCGTTTTCCCCAAATAATTATCTAAAACTTCTGTTCTTCAATTTTCTTCATCCCCAAACCTAGATTTTCACGCATATAACCTGGGATATCAGATTTCCCGAGTAGATTTGGGTTTGTGTAAATAGTATTTAATGCTTTCAATAAAAAAATCACAATTTTTGTGATTTTAGGTTTTTATCTTTTTGATGGGTCTGATGGCATATCAATGCTATCAAGATTTGTTATCTAATAGCCTTAATGACATTCTCTGGTGGTGCTGCTACATTATAATCAAGTATGTTTGGAAAGAAGACGATCTAATTCGGCAAATAAGTCCGTTTTTGATCGATCTGATATCAATTTGCGCGTATTACTTCTTTTTTATGGAAGCATCTGACATATATGATGTCAATGATCAAGATTCAAAAGATCAAGAAACAAAATGGCTTGAGACCATTATCAAGATGTCAATTTCTTCAGCTGAATGTAAAATCTTAGTACAATTTTCTTTTTTCGTTTCTTTAAGTTTCGAAATTTGTAAATTTAGTACTAATTCTTATTTTCTGTCATTGCCTTTTTCCTTCAACTTTTTTTTTTTCTTTTTATGTTTCTTTTTAAACAAATATCCGTGTATCTAGTCATGACTGACTGTGTCTACTATACATGTCAATAAAATGCATTCCTCGTGGTTAATCATGACGTGTGTGGTTCATGGAAAAGTTGATTGGTATATGTTAACATGACGTGTGGCTCATGGAAATTTCACTTCTAGCCTAGATAGCAAACATGATAGTAACCAGTGCATGTGTGTGTATATAAGAGATCAACTTAACAAGCATTCCTTGACTACCAAACATTTTTTGCATGACTACTGCAAAGAGTTACAAAATTCCACGGAGGATTGCATGTTCATCTCCCTAAACTGGTCTAGATATTATTTCTAATTAAGTATGCGATTCAATCCCGAAAGTGATGTCTATATTACTGGTTTTGTTGAAAGCGAATAGAAGAGTGATAAAGAAATGCATTTCTTTCGGAGGATACATCAATCATTGATAAAATCACACAATGTGAAGAGATTATTTATTTCAGAATTACATCCATCATGGATGAAGTCATATGATGTGAAGAGATACATCACTAGGTGATTGTTTAGGACCTGTGTTTTCTATGTTACATTGCTAATCAAGCATTTCCTATCTGTCTATCTCGATTCTTATACTAAATACTTCAAGTTCAACATCACCACTACTTGAATAGTTACTCCTTCAGAACAATTATTTTCCGGCTAAAAAGTACCACTTCATAAAGTTTCGTAAAAAGAATACACACACATATAAGCAATCCCACGTAGTTGCAAGTAATGGTAACAAGATGTTTTACAAGAAAATTTTGTTTCAAATATAACCTAATTAACCAAATGTAAGTGTGTATGATTATGCACCTCTGATATAGGATTGTTCACATATGCCTCAAACAATAATGATCACCAGTACCAGTATTGTAATTATTCTCAAAGATCAAATCCTTGACGCCTTGAACCCAGCTTTCATAGAGGGCCTAGTATTCGAGAATCACCGTTGTGTGTAAATGACTGCATATTCAATTCCGTATTACTCTTCTCCCTCTACAAATTTGGTGTATTTTGACCATGTTCTTTCATTCTTTTCTCCTTCCTTCTTCTTGTTTCTTCTATTATTATTCGTTCAAGGAATTGTATTTGTGTTTCAACTCTGGATTCAAGAAGTTTGATTGGATTGATGGGTTCGATTCAGATTTTGGTACTCTTGGTGTTCCTTGGCGAAAATACATATTTTTACCCATGCGATATGCGCGTATGGCATGCACCAAGTCCCTTTTCTACACGGATTTATTTTTGGCGAGTTTTTCTTTAGAAAATTAATTCCAAAATTATTTCTTAATAGTTTTATTTATGGTAAAATTCCTTTTACTTGTTTTTAAAGAAAACCAAAACCTAACTTGATTTGCAAGTATTTCATCCTATAAATACAACTCGAAAATCTGTTTTCAACACACGGAAAAATTCTTCTTTTATTTCTAGGGTTTTTCCATACGTTTTTACTTCCATCCCCGTTGTTGAGTTCGAAGAGAGGGTAACTTGCGTTGTGCTAACTCAAGTTATATCGGGCGATCTTATCCGGACACATCTTCGCCGTGAGGGGTTTAGCATTACTCAACTCGAGTATACCCGCGAACTAATGTGTTAAGGACAACTTGTTGAACCCGTGATTCTGCCCTCGTCAAGTTATTTCGGTAGAGTTGTTTCGCATTACTTCTTTACATATTATTTTTGATACATCTAACGTCTTTGTTCATTGTTGCAAGATTCCAACAATCTTAACACATTAATATTCCTTGCAACGATGTCAACAATGGAAACAAAGATGAACGTTAACGTTGAAAGAACATAGAAGTTTAACGGAAAGGATTTCAAGAAATGGCAATCCAAGATGCTGTTTTTTCTGAGCAATCATGATTTGGACGCAGTGTTGCAAGGTCCTCTTGATGTTTTGATGGCCGTGCTTTGAAGATAATCTTGATGAAGATAGAACGTATTATACAAGGGGTAACTATATGGCTAAAAATCATATTATGAATGGTTTGGAAGATGCGATGTATGATTTTTACAATGCTAAAGAGACTTTCACTGCTTATGAGTTGTGGACTGCGTTAGAAGCAAAGTACCAAACTGAGACTGCAGGAAGCAAGAAATTTCTGGTGGCAAAGTTTATGGAGTTCAAGATGACGAATGATAAGTCTGTTGTTGATCAATTCCTCGAACTTCAACAAATCATTAACTTGATTCTTCTTTGAAGGTATGGTCGTTGATGAGACTTTTCAAGTGTCTGCGGTGATTGAGAAGTTACCATCTTCTTGGTGGAGTACAAGAAAAAATTGAGACATGAAATCGGCGAGATCAACATGGTTGAATTGGGAAAGAAGATTCAAGTGGAAAGATGTTGTGCACCAAAGACAAGAACGTGTCATCTGCAAGGGGACATGTCTAACAAAGCTCATATGTCGAACATAAACCATCCAAAGTGGAAAAGGTGACAACAACAATCGCAACTCGAAGCATGGACCTAACAAGAAAGGTATGTTTCGTAAACCGGAATCTAGCATTATTAAAATTAAGGGTCCTTGTTGGGTGTGTGGAAATACTTGGTCATATGGCGTTCACTTTGTAGACAACGTAAGGATAAGAAGAATAATGCTAACTTGGTTGAGAAAAGCAAAGACGAAGTTTTTATAACATGTGGTGTCGGAAGTTAATCTGGTGACCAATGTGATGGATTGGTGGGTAGACTCGGAGCTACCAAGCATGTTTGTGGGAACAGAGACCTGTTCACCTTCTACCGAGGGTAGGGGAAGGCGAGAAACTCTATATGGGTAACTCATCTGCATCAGAGGTTGCAGGAAAAGGAAAGGTCGGTCTGAAGCTCACATCTGGAAAGACTCCCACATTAAATGAAGTTCTTCATGTTCCAGACATCTGCAAAAATCTTGTTTCTTGTTATGTTTTAGATGATAAGGGTTTTAAAGTTACAATTGAGTCTGGAAAACTTATAGTAACTAAGGGCAATGATTATGTGGGTAAGGGTTATAAGACTGGGGTCTATATAAACTTAATGTAACTTTTTGTCCTGAATTGAAATTGAATGATTCTTCTGCTTACATGTGTGTGTCATTGAACGTTTGGCATGGTATACTTGGTCATGTAAACTATAAATCAATGCATAAATTGGCTAGCGCAGGCTGGATACCCAAATTCACTTTAGATAGAAGTCATAAGTGTGAGATTTGCGTAGAATCTAAGCATGCTAAGAAATCATTCAATAAGAATGTCCAGAGAAACTCTAAACCCTTAGATTTAATCCACTCAGACCTAGTTGATATGAAGTCAGTTCAAACAAGAGGTGGTAAGAAATGGTTTATTACTTTTATAGATGATTGTACGAAATCTGTGCCATGTTTACTTACTTAGAGGGAAGGATGATGCCTTAGAATCCTTTAAGATATATAAAAGTGAAGTAAAAACCAATTGAATACTACCATTAAAACTATTAGGTCTGACCGTGGTGGTGAGTATGAAATTCCCGTAGGAGATTTCTGTGAAGAACATGGCATAATACATGAGACTACAACCCCTTATTCACCTCAATCCAATGGTGTAGCTGAACGTAAGAACCGTACCCTTAAGGATATGATGAATGCCATGTTGATTAGTTCAGGATTACCTTCGAATTTGTGGGGGAGGATATCCTCTCCGCCAATTACATCCCGAACAGTACCCTTTAAAGGATCGGATAAAACTCCATATGAGTTAAATGGAAAGGTAGACAACCATCTTATGATTACTTCAAAGTGTGGGGGTGCTTGGCAAAGGTGGGCATCCCTCCTCCTAAGAAAAATAAGATAGGACCCAAAACCGTTGATTGTGTTTTTATAGGGTATCCCGAGCATTCTAGTGCTTATAGGTTTATGGTTGTGAGTTAAAATTTCGACATAGGGTTGAATACTATCATGGAGTCTAGGGATGCTTGAGTTTTTGAAACCTGTTTTTCCTTTGAAACGTGATTCTCGAAAGAGATGTTTAGATGATCCCTAGATGTTCCTTCACTAGTCAATTATTACCTTTAGAGGAAGATGAACCGGAAGTGGAACCTAGAAGAGGTAAAAGGGTTAGAACTGAGAAAACCTATCCACGGTTGCATTACATACCTAGCCGTCGATCCTCGGACTTATAGAGAAGCCATGACTTGTCCAGAAGCTCTGTGGTGGAAAGAAACTTCCATTAGTGAAATGGATTCCCTTCTAGAAAACGGTACTTTTGAACTTGTAGATTTACCTCCAGGGTGTAAGGCCATAGGTTGTAAATGGATTTTCAAAAGAAAACGTAAGATAGATGGAACTATTGAAAAATACAAGGCTAGGCTGGTAGCTAAAGGCTACAGACAAATAGAAGGTATAGATTTCCTTGACACCTATTCACCAGTGAGTAGAATTAACTCCATTAGGTTGTTAATTGCTATAGCTTCTGTCCATAATTTAGAGATACATCAAATGGATGTAAAGACAGCGTTTCTTAATGGTGAGTTAAATGAAGAAATTTATATGAAACAACTTTGAGGGCTTTGTAGTTAAAGGTTTTGAAAAGAAAGTGTGTAAACTCTGGTTAAATCTTTGTATGGATTGAAACAAGCACCTAAACAAAGTGGCATGAAAAATTTGATCATGTGATGATTTCTAGTGGTTTTAGAATTAATGAATCGATAAGTGTGTTTATACTAAACTTGTCAAGGATGCTGTGTGATTGTATGCTTGTATGTTGATGATATGCTTATACTAGGTACAAACATGGATGTTATTAATTCCACTAAGAAACTGTTGAATGAGAACTTTGACATGAAAGACTTAGGCCCCACTGATGTCATATTAGGGATGAAGATTAGAAAAACTTCTAATGGCTATAGTCAAAGTCGGTCTCATTATGTTGAATCCATACTTAAGAAATTTAATCGGTTTAATCAGAACTTGTGTGTACTCCTTATGATTCTAACTCTGTCGTCTCAAGAAGAATAAGGGTGTAGGAGTTAACCAACTTGAATACTCGAGAGTCATAGGAAGTCGATGTATTTGATGAATTGTACGAGACCGAGACATTGCTTATCTTTGTAAGTAGGTTAAGCGGTATACTTGTAATCCAGAGCGGATACATTGGGATGCACTTATTAGAGTGCTAAAGTATTTGAAGTACACAATGACCTTTAGTTTGAATTACAAAGGATATCCGAAGCCGTCCTTGAGGGATTTTGCGATGCAAACTGGATAACGGGATCGAGAGGATTCTAAGTCTACGAGTGGATATGTATTCACTCTAGCGAAGTGCGTCTGTATCTTGGAAGAGTTCCAAACAGACATGTATAGCTCGTTCCACTATGGAATCGGAGTTTATTGCGTTAGATAAAGCGGGAGAGGAGCGAGAATGGCTAAGAAACTTTTTAGAAGATATTCCTCTCTGTCATAGGCACATTGCCACTATATCTATAGATCAGTGACAACAAATCTGCGATAGGTAGAGCTAAGAGTTGCTTCTACAATGGAAAGTCTATACATATTCGTAGAAGACATGACACTTTGAAAACACTAATCTCAACGGGCGTTATTTCCATAGATTGGATGCGGTCAAGGAGAATATCGCGGACCCTTTGACGAAAGGTTTGTCCAAGGAGATAGTTAGTAAAGCATCGAGGGGGATGGGGCTTAGGCTCAATAATTAAACTTGTCATGAAGGATACTCAACCTTGCTTTATTTGGAGATTCCAAGATCAAGGTTTCGAATGAGACAACTAATTCATGATGGGTAAAGGTAAACACTATCGGAGAATTTCATTCTCTGTCCCTTCCCTATGGTGTTGATGTGATAGTGTGACTGCATGTGGAGGATGACTTTTAAATAAGTCTTAATGAGTTCCATAGTTTCAATTTAAGATTTAAGTGGGGTGTAGCAGTAAACACTCTTGATGGAACTCACCTATCTGAATGTGGAAGTGGGGCCGCTTCCTATGAGAATTGAGCCAATTCTCTAGAGCATTCTCGAGAAACGAGGATATGTCCAGGGCCAAATTGGACAAAACGGCACGAACTTAGCAACACCAGGAGAATATCACGTGTGGTTGTTGTCGCGAATTACACCAACGCTATCAGTTCAAGACTAGGTTCACTATTTAGCTAGTAGTTCCGATAACTTCTCACTAAGTAAGGGTTCAAGACCTCATGGACACCTTTGCCTAAATGGTATTTTCCTTACTCTGATTTTTTCGTTTTCCGAGATTTCATTCATGTGGGGGATTGTTGGAGAAAATGAGTTTTTAAATAAAAGGTTTTATGGTCATGGTGTGGTTTGATCTAATGACCTAAGGGTCTAAGGATAGTCACTCATTTTTGGGTGAATGAAGTGGAACCTTTAGTCCCACATTGTGGAAAACTAAAGAGGAGCTCCACTATATAATCATACACTTATGTATCAATTGTAAAACGTGGGTGGAGTGGGTGGGCAAAAATACATATTTTTACCCATGCGATATCTTGCGTATGCCATGCATCAAGTCCCTTTTCTACACGGATTTATTTTTGGCGAGTTTTTCTTTAGAAAATTAATTCCAAAATTATTTCTTAAGAGTTTTATTTATGGTAAAATTCCTTTTACTTGTTTTTAAAGAAAACCAAAACCTAACTTGATTTGCAAGTATTTCATCCTATAAATACAACTCGAAAATCTGTTTTCAACACGGAAAAATTCTTCTTTTATTTCTAGGGTTTCTCCATACGTTTTTACTTCCATCCCGTTCTTTGAGTTCGAAGAGAGGGTAACTTGCGTTGTGCTAACTCAAGTTATATCGGGCGGTCTTATCCTGGACACATCTTCGCCGTGAGGGGTTTAGCATTACTCAACTCGAGTATACCCGTGAACTAATGTGTTAAGGACAACTTGTTGAACCCGTGATTCTCGCCCTCGTCAAGTTATTTCGGTAGAGTTGTTTCGCATTAGTTCTTTACATATTATTTTTGATACATCTAACGTGCTGTTCATTGTTGCAAGATTCCAACAAAAAATATAAAGAAAATTTGTCTAAGCAATGGAAAATAAGCACAAGATAATGTTTTATCGATCGACATTAATTACATATCCCGCAAACATTGAACTTGTATTGATCATGTCTGTATTTGCTTTATTCGCTTCGTAAGAGGGTACAGTATGATACTACGACCACTATACACACCTCTCGGTTCGTTTGATCAGTGGGTATGGTTTCTGTACTACCACCACCAGCACCAAAATGCTTGGTTGTGTTTTTTCTTTTTGCGTCTTCCCGTTCCCGTTGGACATAATTTGCCATACAAACGCAACATATTACCCCAGCAAATTCTAAACCGATTGAACCCAACAAACATATGAGGATGATATATGAACTATCCATTCTTCTCTGGATATTCCGTTTGTTTTTTCTTCTCTTGCGAACTGTTTTTCAAATAAACTGGTCTCAAAGTCTCGACCTTAATGTATTCTTCTGGTGTGTGGCTGTGACATATATATATAACTAGGAATTCTACGTATAGGAAATCAATTAGGAAAAATAAATAATAAGAATAATAATCTATTGGGAATATTTCACTCAAAAAAAAGAAAAAAAAAAGAAAGAAAACCAATACAATAAAAACATGCTGCAAGATATCCAACTAGTTTGGTCCGTACTTAAAATAATAAGACACTAACCATCACTTATCACTGCACCCACCTCCGATGCCAGCATCAGTAACAATGAGAATGACCACCACCAACATCTGTGTAAGAAGTATGAGAATATCCGCCACCTCCGTAATCAGAATGAGAAGAATGACCACCACCACCTCCATAAGAAGAAGAATGTCCATAAGAATGAGATGAAGTATAAGAAGAATGACCACCAGTACTACCACCTCCAGTATAAGAATGACCACCAGTACTACCACCTCCGGTGTAAGAATGACCACCTACAGCATGAGTATGGCCACCACCACCACCTTTGGCATGATCAGTAATACCGCTACCATGAGCATGACCACCACCTTTGGCATGATCACCACTACCAATACCATGAGCATGAACACCACCTTTGGCATGATCACCAGTACCACTACCATGAGCATGACCACCACCTTTGGCATGATCACCGCCACCACTACCTCCAGCATGAGCATGACCACCATCACAACCTCCCTTATCACCACCACCATTAGTATCAAGAATTGCAATTGCCGTAAGTGTGTTAATATCCATATCTATATTCCTTCGGTAAGAGGGTGTAGTTTTGGTTATACTACCACCACCAATACCAGAAGCCTTAGGTATAGTTTCGATACTACTACCACCACCACCAGTAGCAGAAATCTTGGGTATAGTTTTGATACTACCACCACCACCAGTACTACCAGAAGATGTCTTGGTTGTGTTTTCTTTCTCTCTGTCTTCACGAGGAGCTGCACAACAAAATATCACCGAAAGCAGTGATGTTTTCTTTTTTCCTGACTTATGTTTGGATTCCATTCTTTGTTTCTTTCTCTTGAGAATCACTGTTTTTTTCAATCTTCTCTTGCGAATCACCGGTTTTTTCAATCTTCTATAATAAACGATTTTTCAACCCTGCAACTTTCTAGTCTCATATGACATACAATAAGATCTCAGGACTTACTTTATTTATATAGTAAAAAACGGTTGCCATATAAAAGAGTTCTACTGCATGTAGGAATGCAAATTGTTTTAGGATAACGATTATCATCACTCGACCTAAGAAATTAAGAATTATTTTAAGAATTACACGTTTATTAGGAAACTAGGTTTATTAGGAAACTAGGCAGATATTGATGGCCTCATAGTGTATTTTGAGGGCTTAGGACCAGGGGGCCAAGGCCCCCGATCTATAATAAGTTGGGGGCAAAAAATAAAAATAAAAATTTCATGAGGGGGCAAAAACTGAATAATAGGCTTATTCTAACTGAAGATAATGTTGAACACGTGACTCTGTCCTCTGTTTGCGTTCATTTGAGTGTTTCTTTAAGCTTTCCAGAAATTTATTTTATAACATTTTCTTTGAGTTTTATTGTTACAGCTGCAACAATCTTAACACGATATATCTTTTCTGTCTGTAACAATGGGTAAGAACGATGTTGAAAGGCCTGCAAAGTTCAATGGGAAAGACTTCAAAAGATGGCAATCGAAGATGTTATTTTTTCTGAGTTATCATGAGTTGGATCATCATGTTTTGGTTCCTTTTGATGAGGGTTTGAAGGATACGGGACGTGAACTTGAGTTGGAGGATTGGTTTAGGAAGAACTATATGGCCAAAAATCATATCACTACGGGAAAATTAGTAATCTACAACTGTAGATTGACAACTCGTAAATTAAAAGTTGTAAAATGTAGTATGTTTTACAACTTTTTCCAACAAAAGCGTTGTCAAAGTAAAATATGTCCAACTCTTAGGACCAACGAGTTCCTAAGAGTAGTGACGAGAATCGAACCACAACTTGTTGTGTGAAAAGGGTTGCAGAGAAAGTGACCACCTTTAGAATTTACAACTCACATCCTAAAGGTAGTGAATGATTTTAAAACAACACTAATAAGAGTCGTTGAAGATAGGAAAAAAAAATTTGAAAAATGTTCTTATAGAGAATCGAACCCAAGCTTACTAGGTGTTAGTACAAGACGTCAACCATCCCGCCAGATTCACAATCTTTGGTAGATTTGTGCTTTTCTTTTAATCAACATTCGCAACCTTTATAAGGGTTGTAAAATGAAAATTTACTAGGAAAAAAATTAGGCTAGGGTGAGATTCGAACTCGGGCCTCCTACAGTAGGACTGGGATTCTAACCACCATTCCACATGATTACATGTATGATTATCAAAGGACATCTACGTTAATATTTAACAATAATTTCAATCGAGCCTTAAAAAAATGGCCAGCAAGTGCGCCATTTTGCCTAAAACATACAAGGCTTTCTCTGAATTATACAAGGACGATTGCAATCTCATTTCAATCAACACTCACAAACACCGGGTTGTATATCTCGAAAATGTAAATGAATGAAACACGTGGAGGTGTATATTTATATGCTCAAAGTAGCGGATTCATGCAAATTTTGGTAAAGCAAACACAACGATCATGAAGAAGTCTGCAAATGCTAAAAGTTTCGAAATTATAGGAATGTGTTACCTGTTTTCTCGCTAACTGCTGAATTAGAGACCAACTCAATAAATCCCCTTTTCTCTCCTCCTTTATCCGGGCTTGAGACCGGCAATGAAATTATTCAATGGCGGAGTTAAAAAGGGGGTTCTTCAAGAAGAGAAACATTCAATTTATCATACAAACAATATTATAAGTCATCAACATAGCATAATTTTAATTATAAAACAAGTCCGGACAATTCATACTACACATAAAATGAAATCTTATTACATATGACTTTTTCCTAGATTTGTAATTAGATCGGCTATTTGATTTGCGAAACTCTAACTTTTTGCTTTGCGCAAAAGCAATGAAGATAGCATCCGAGGCCCATGTAAAATCTCCACATTCTTCACATACCGGGTAAGCTATGTGCTTATTGTGTTGATTGTTGCATATTTCTAGGTTGAGTTTGTTATTGCGGTTGAAGAGAAGCACAACCGACTGCGTAGCGGACAATTTTAAAAGAGTGATCATCTTCTCCACAAGCATCACAAGACTTTTCACCGATGGTAACAACAACAACTTGGCTTTGCAAGGGTCGAAGCATCGGTAAACCATTCAAAATAGGTGCAGGTAGGTATGGTGCACTTGAAAAACATTTTTCCATAGGTTTCAGTTGTTTTAGATTGCGAAATGCCCTCACACCATTACAAGGAACATGCTTACACCTAGAATAGAGCCAAGGACACACTTTTGTCTCATGAAACCCTTGTTCACACATAGCACACTCGATTAGGTTTTTTTTTCATTCTCATGTTACTTCTTGCTGCTACTCGCTGCTACCTGGAGAATCTTTCACACCTCCACCCATGACTAATTCGGTGTTTTAAAGCCTAATTGAAGAAAATTTCTCCACGGGCCTAATTTACGAAAATTTATGAACCCTAAGTGTTTTTAAAGCCTAATTCAGTGATGGCTAATTTACACATGATTGATTAGTGTTGATTAATAGATATATTGAAGCTAGGACTAATTTTAAGCTGTATCATCATTCTCGGATCAATAGCGATTAAACAGAAGGAAATCAAAAAAATAATAAAACCCTAAAATGGGTTATAGAATCAAACCTTTTTTTCCTTAACACATATCGAGAAGGTGTTGGTGGTGAAGAAATCTTGACTCAATCTATTGATGGGTTTTAAATTTTCGTGGTTAAGGATATGAAGGAGGAGGTTACTCGGGAGATGGAGGAGAAAAAGAAAAACCACGACGGAAAAGAAGATAAGTGGAGGAGAATAAGTGATGGGGAGATTGAATAGATAAGAAGAAAAAGATAAATAGATCTTCTGCAACCCTTAGAAGAGTTGTAAAATGAAAAATAACTATGAAAAAAAAAGCCTGGTGAGAGTCGAACATGAGTCTCCGCTGGCCAATATGACATTCCAACCATCCTGCCACATTTATACATGTAATTATATTTACATTCTTTTATATATTATACCAAATTTTTAAATTAGCCTTAAAAAATGCCAAACAAATGCACCATTTTTCCCGAAGCATATAAGAACGTCTATCCAATGCCCGCAATCACATTTCAATCAACAATCACAATTACCATTCATGGAAGTTTTAGTGAATTGTACAAGGCCTGCAATCACATTTCAAATTCCATTAAGAAGCTGCAAATGCTTAAAGTTGTGAAGTATATTAACTGGAATAAAGTAAGACATTGATTTGCAAAATAAGTAAAGACATTCCCAGAAAAGCAAACTGCAACAGTGTCATTTTAAAAGCAAAAATACAATCTGAAGCAAAATGAAAGAAACAAAATAGGTTCAGAGCATCTGTGTAAATGAAAAGAGTAATTAAACCCACCATCAGCGGCACTTCTTTTTCTTTTTCTTATTCTTCTTGTTTTTTCTTCTTTGTCGGAACCACTAAGATAGGTTCGAAGATCGGTTCTTGCATAAATCTCGGTATCATCATTCATTTGTAAGCCAAGAGTTGAAGGTTCCACTGGATGGCAACTTGTGTCTTCCCCTGTTCATTGTATTCCTCTAATTCATGGAAACCCCTTGGTGGTGGTTTTAACATCACAAACCAATTCGATGTATCTGACTCTCGAGAATAGAAAACTTGTCGGGCTTGTGACGCTAAAATGAATGGATCATTTTGATATTGGTTCTTATGCTGACGTAAGTTGACCAATGTAAAACCTTTTTCTATCTTGACACCAAAATAGGTGTGAGCCCAGTCACATTTGAATAAGGGAATTTGAAACATATGTTGGTAGTTTAACACGAGAATTTGTTCTAAAACGCCATAGAAACCACTACTTATTTGTGATGATGCAACTAAAGATTTTGATTCAATTGAAACACCAGTGTTTTGCGTGACTCTTTGAATATCCTTAGTAACAAACCTTGACCCATTTATTTGCAAGCCTTTATATGATACACATTTTTCTAAAGGACCATGTGACAACCACCGTAATGTATTTGATACTGACATGCCTTGACCAATTTGCATTTTAACCTATCAATAAAATATTAGTTAGCAGAACACAAGTGACCACAGTAATGGGCGCAAGCTCTATGTTTTGGCTTGGTAACATCTAATTAAGAAGTGAATGACAGATTCATCTCTAATTAAGCTCTATGTGGGTAATGCTAAAAAGCACTACACCAAATTCCCGGATTAGTAACAGCAATTCGTAATGGCTTATGGGCCGTTACAAATTTCCCGTTACAAATGGCCGTTACAAAAATTTCGTAACAGGCTAGAGCCGTTACTAATTTTTCAAAAATTCGTAACAGAGACCAGCCGTTACGAATTTTTTTATAGGCGTGCCAGTCACACGCTTGGTCACACTTGTGGCGTAACACTTGGAGTTTGTGCGTGTGCCATTCACATGCGTGATATTATGTTTCCGCCCTAGATGAGTTATACTAGGGATATTTCCTCCCATGAGTGTGCCATTCACATGCGCTAGTTTGAGAATATAACCCTAGTGAAATGAGATCGAGTTTCATTTCTTTTTTCTCTTTTTTATCTCTTCTTCCTGTCTTCTCTTCTCTTCCTCCCAGCAGATGCAACCCTAGTGAAATCTCTTGAATGTGTTCAATCATCGAACCATAGTAATTGTTTTTCAATCTTCAATCATCCAACCGTAATGAATCAATGAAACCCTTGTAAGTATTTTTTTTAATCTGTTTTTCGAATTTTAGGGTTTCATTTGTTTTCAATTTTCAGGGGAGAGTGGTGGAGCTTTCATTTTTCTGCAAAATCTCGTCAGGAGAAAGCTAGGGTTTCAAAAATCAAATCAATCCTTAGCTTAGATTAGATTATCTCAAGATTTAGAATCGGCCATATGTAATGAGTTTGATTTAGGGTTCATCCTTGAATCGGTGAAGAAAACCATTATGAGTTTTTTCTTTAGGTGTTTTCGTGTTACAGATGAGAATCAAAATCATCATAGGAGAGGCATATTTTGTAATTCTCCTTGTTCATCCAATACCCAAATCCAATTTGGGTTTATATTTGATTTGATTGATTTTTTCTGGGTTTTAATTTTCTGTTCATGTGCTTGTTTTTCTTTTGAAGAATTTCTCTGAAGGTATTTGAAGGAAGTAGAAGATTGGTGATGATAATGAGGTATACTATAATCTCATAGTTATCCCCTTTGTGATAAATTGCTTGATTTTCATCAATTTTAGATTGTAGGTATACTCTAATCTCATAATTTTAGGTTCGTATTGATTTGTTTTTAGGACAAGCTTGTTAGTATCATAGAAATTTCTGAACTGTTCTTTGTTATTTTGGATTGTCTTCTTACTTCATTTGGCATCATGATTATACTCTCTTGGAATTGGAACTGTCAGGGTCATTGGTTCTAAATCAATCGATTATCACATGAACAAGTTGTGCCTAGCACATAAATCTGACATTGTCTTCATTTCTTAATCTAGAGCCTAAGAAGCTAAGCTAAAGGCTACTTTCTCTGCTTGTGGCTTCGCCAATTCCTGCATAGTCTAACCTGTTGGACTTTCAAGAGGTTTGGGATTGGCTTAGAGAGACAGTTTAAAGGTGGACATCGTGCAACAGTCTAGGAGAATGATTCACACTCGCATTTTAAAGGTGGACATCAATATTCACACTCGCCAATTCCTGCTGCAGGTTCCTTTTTTCTGCTCAATTTTGATTTCTTTTTGGAGAAGACAGTAAGAGATTTTGCCCTGTGTGTGTAGGCTTATATAGACCGACTAGCGGTCGGTGTCTTGTTTAGTAATTCGGGTTAGGCCAATATTGTGTGGCTGACCCGAAAAGGAATATTCTACGAGGCTTCACAAAACTAACGGTGTAAAGGGTAAATATCCGGCACCTTCTTCATCTCAGAAACAAAGATTTCCTTTCTACAAGGAAGAGCAGGTTTGGTCGCAGAAATTTTTGGATTTCATATTCCCTGAAGAAGCTGATGTATTATGCAGTAAGAACCCGATATTGGATGTTATGAACGACTGCCTTTGTATGGTTATCTACTATCCCTCTTTTCCGAACCGCATTGATGTATGGCAGATGAAAGATTATGGAGTGAGAGAATCTTGGACTAAACTATTCACATTAACCACAAACCTAATCACCAATATTGGCAATTTAAAGCTGCAATGGTCGTTTACAAGTGGTGAGGTTTTAATAGAAAATAACAAGAGCAGATTTTTATATGACCCGGAGAATGGTCGAATCAAAGTTTTTGAAATCCACGGCATTGATTTGTCACGTTTTCTGTCAATGAATTATGTAGAGAGCCTAGTCTCTCTAAAATCTCATACTTACACATGCATGGGGGAAAAGACTACTGTAAAAGGATAAGAAACAAAGATTGAGGGAACTGCTTAGAAGTAACATACCTATATATACCTGTGTTTATTTTTTCGACTACGGTTATCAGACAGTTGGAGTATCCAGCTAATTTCAGTTCTTGTTTGGATTATCTATCACAATTCAATTTTTATGCTTAAGAACAGTCGTAATTTCAGTTCTTGTTTATTTTTTCGACTACGGTTATCAGACAGTTGGAGTATCCAGCTAATTTCAGTTCTTGTTTGGATTATCTATCACAATTCAATTTTTATGCTTAAGAACAGTCGTATTTTCAGTTCTTTTTTTATTTTACTAGCTAATAACACATTCTTAAATTCTGCTGTATGTTTCTTAACCTGAGAACGTGCAAGAACAATACATCATTTTCTCAACAGATATCTTTTCTGCCTAATATAGAGCAGAGCGCTTTGTATGTTCTCAACGAGTAAGAACATTTTGTGCCTGCGTACTTAGTGGTTAGCACGCTATGCTTTAAACCCAAAGATTTGAAAGTTCTGCAAGCTTGTTTGCATTTTAATTATCAATATTTAGAGAGAAAAGTTTTATTGTGTGAAGAAACATAACTACGCGGAGAATGATTCACACTCTATATTTTCAATATGTAGACAGTTTAAAGGTGGACATCAAGGCGATAGAAACTTCTCTCGCGGGGTTTTGGATACAAACTTCAAGGCGATAGAAACATCTGCTGCGGGGTTTTGGATGCTTTTTTGGAGCTTATGTGATATAAATACAAATTTGAAGCCAATGCAAACGAGAGGACGTGGCGTCGGGTACTTTTAAGTTCGCACTTGACGGACCAGGAGGAGGAATTGAGGTGAAATAGCAAAACGCTGAATATCACCTTAGAAACTTAGACAGAAAAAACTAAGAGAGATGAGAGACCCATCGTCACAGTCTTTACTCTTTACTCTATATTTACTGCTCTAGTTTAATCTGAAATTTTATTGTTTACCAAAATGATGTCTGAAGTTTAATCTGAATTATTAGACGAAATGATGACTCCCATCTCAGGTACTAATTTACAGATATAAATTTGATAATGCCATCTTCACTTTTCTGGTTGTACATTTAGTGTTCGATATCTTTGGATACTAAGCTCATTATTCTTTCCATGTGTTGTAGGATATATATGGCAGGTGACCAAGATAAGCCAAGTAGAAAGAAGGGCATAGGTGAAACTCGGATCATAATTTGTACGAACGTCGGTGAAGTCGGTGAAGTCGACAAGCCTCACAACCAAACCGAGAGATAACAACTTGTCGGGAGTCAATATAAGGTTATCTAGCTACCGATTAATCTTCCATCTTAATATGTACATTTACCCCTAAATTATAGAGCGTCCAAATAATCTTTCAGAAGCCTCTTCAAGCTTCCCCATTTAGCTCAATTCTGGCTCTTCAAAACGTTACGGTAACAATATTAAACTTTTACTCCATCCATGTTGATATAAGTTCATACGCAGTAATGAGTGATATTCTGATTGGTACCTATATGCAGTAATGACAAGGTCTGTCCCTTAAAGAGATATATCCTGTTGTTCACACTGATTTTCTAACACTGCTGTAGAACTTGTTAGTATTTGTATTTGGTTCAATGAGTAGAGTCCACAAGGATAAACTGGTAGTAAAGGAGGCACCAAGAGCAGTGAATATTAACTTTCTTGAAAATCAATCTTAAAAACTAGTGCAACATATACCGTAAGAGCTATGTAACATGTGGTTGTGTAAACACTTTTATTCATATTAGTAAACAACTATGGAGTATGAATTATGAAACTGAATTTGAATGCTAGTGAGCAAGCACGATGACAACTTGCCCAGCATAGAATGAATGTAAAAAAGTGTTTAGTTACTTGTCAGAATTTGATACTTAACAGAATTTTTTTTGGTACTTAGAATTGTATTCTTTCTTAATAGAACTAAATGAATGTTGATGTAAATTGATTGAAGCAATTATTGTTGAATGTGGATGGATTGAAAGGTTTGTACAGGTAGTATTTGGAATTCCGGTAGAAAATGTCTTTACTATAGGTCTCCCGTGAGAAAATGTCTTGGTCAGTCAATATTGCCCTGGTCAAAATTGATTTTGACCAATTTTGACCAGTCAAGGTTGACCGTGAGTAATTTTTTTGTTTACAAAAAAGTTAAGTAACGGCTCTGAGTACATTACAACAGCCCTTTGTTGCAAAAAAATTAAAACGTGACCCTGAGTTGTTACCACGTGGAAAATTAAATTCTCGGCTCAAGCACATTACGAGTCGTTACAAAAAAAATTCGTAACGGCCACAAAGCCGTTACAAAAAAAATGTAACACCCACTTTTGCAACAGGCGAGGGCCGTTACAACCCGTTTTTGTAACGGCCTAGTTCTGTTTCTAATCCCAGAATTTGGTGTAGTGAAGAGGTACTACGTACTCAGGAAAAATGAATCTAATAAATTGAAAACATATATAACAAATAACCAAGTGGCGTTGCACGTACCTTTTGCTTTAACCAATCTGCAAATGTTTCCGAGTGTATGGAAAGGAGTTGGTCTTCACTGAAGTATCGGAAGATCTTAACTCATCCATATGCATTCTAATAAGAAAAATTTTAATGTGGACAAGATTCGTAAAACACAAGTGCTTATCTTTGCTAACAATTTTAAATGAACATATAACAGTCATACTTACATTATATATGGTTCAATTGCTGCCGTGTTAAAAAGCACATATCTATGAGCAATCTTTAGCATATCACTACCAATATACACTTGAACGCCTCTAGAAAGAGGACGCCCTGCCGGTGTGGAATCATGTTGAATGTCTTCATTATGGCTTTGATTTACTCCTCCTTCAGAATGTTTGTCCCCATGAACATCAAAATACCTGACGCACTCCATTCCCAGGTAACACTCTGCTATACATGCTTCAGGTTGTGCGTAATTATTTACGTATTCTTTAAATGTCTTCATATACCTGCGACAAACCAAACTTCTAATTATTAGCACCAAACTCCCATTTACACAGAACAAAACTATAACATTGTACTTAAAATAACTAAAAAAATATTCATACTAATGAAACAATTACCTTTCAAATGGATACATCCAACGATATTGTGCGTCCACCTAACCGCACTTCTCGAGCTACGTGAATTGTCAAGTGTACCATCACATCAAAAAATAATGGAGGAAGTACATCTCCAACATACACAAAGTCTCAGCAATTTCATCTTCAAGTTCTAACAATCTAGTGAGATCAACTGCCCTTTGGCATATTTCGTTAAAATAAGAACATAACCCATTTATGGCATTACTTGGCCCATCGGGTAAAAGTCCTTTCAAAGCTACGGGTAATATTTGTTGCATCATAACATGGTAATCATGAGCCTTAAGGACACCCAAGCAACCATCTTTCGAGAAATGCCTCCTAAGATCGAACTATACCCATATGGAACCTTGATTTCTCATCCTATTATAGAATACAGCCTTTCCCTTATCGCTTAAGTTACATGGTCTTTGGAGGAAGCCAAGTTTTGCCATTTTTGACTATTAAATGCAATTCTTCTTTGATTCCCATACTTTTCGAGATCATTACGGGACTTTAAGCCATCTTTTGTTTTGTTCTTTATATTCAATAGAGTACCAATGACACTCTCACGAGACGTTTTTCCGTATGCATAACATCAATATTGTGTCGTAGTAATAATTCCTAAGAAGGAAGGAATAACATAAAAAGTATGAGCAAGTCACTTGAGTTGTACATTTCATAAATGAGATTTAACATGCAGATGGGAATGTAAGACTGAAAAGAAGATAATCTGAGGTTATAAGTTACCTTCCAGTAAGGCAAGTCGAAAAATATTGACCGTTTGTTGAATATCGGATGGTCATCATCCCGTGCACCAGAACTAGGACCAGCACTCATACCGGCATCAGTAGCAACTTGCCTTTTCCGCTTCCCGCATTAGATTTACCGTCATTTGCACTGTTGCCGCACTACTCGACCCTTTTACTCGCTTCTTCTTATTCTTCTTCTTTTCCTCTTTCTCTTTCCTTTTCTCCACCTCGTTCTGCTTCGCTTTTCCAAAGTCATTTACAATACTGCTCTGACGTTCAAAAGCCTCAGCACTAGACATAGTAGGTGGCTTTTCCTTTGTCTCAATCTCTCCATTGAAACATGCTTTCTTCTTAGTCGATCGAAGAGGATGATTATGAGGTAGAAATCTCCTATGATTCATGTAAACAGTTTTACGACTAAATGGCAACCAGGTTGAAAGAGTATTATCACCACACGAGAGGGCGGTGACTTCCCTTTATATGTACATCCAGATAGGTTACCATAAGCAGGAAAATCATTTATCGTCCACATTAATAATGCCTTCAAATTGAACATTGTCTTACTAAATGCATCATAAACCTCCACGCCGTTTTCCCATAACTTAATCGGATCATCAATCGGTGGTTGCAAGTATATATCGATGTCTCTACCGTTTGTTTCTTTCTGGAATCAGCAAGCTTAAAATAATATTGTCGCCTTGCATACACCGTTGAGGGGGAAGATTATATACCACAATCATCACCGGCCAACAAGCGTGGGTTGGGGAAAGATCGCCAAACGGATTAAATCCATCAAGCCCAAGCCCAAGACGCAAATTACGCGATTCTCAAGCAAACTCGGAGAACTTTGTGTCTATGTGCTTCCAAGCCAAAGAATCCGTTGGATGACGCATCTTACCATCTTTACTCTTATGAGTCGCGTGCCATATCAATCTTTGAGCTAGCTCTCTGATTTATACATTCTCCTTAATCTCGAGCACAATGGGGAAGTATCTAAGCACCTTCACTGGTATCTTCTTTTTTTTGGGCTTGTCTACCATGTCAAGCATCATCCATGTTAGATGTGTCTTCCTTCCACCTAGAATAGTGACATTTAGGACATTCATCCTCGTCTTTCAACTCATTTCTAAACAAACAACAATCATTCGACATGCGTGTATTTTCTCATAAGTGAGTTGGAAAGCTTTCGAACAACTTCTTCACTTCATAAGTTGATTTAGGAAGACAATGACCTGGGGCAACACGAACCAATTGTCTTGAGAAGATCATCAAAAGCCCTTCGAGATAAACCATTTCTTTGTCTTGTGCCTATACAACTCAGTAGTCATGCTTAGCTTTGTGTGTGTAGTACAACCGGGGTATAAAGGAAGTCGGCCTCTTGAATCTCGTTTATCAAACTCTTCGTCGTGGTTTGGAAACCCTTCGTCCCGCCTAGGTTCACAAACCCCTTGCCTTGGTTCGACATCACCTTCAACATTAGCATCTGTCCACATCTGGTAGAAAGTACGTTGACGTGTTGCTCCTCTTCATGAACATTATTAAAATTGCTAATCTTCTCCCCATGAAGAACCCACTCGGTGTAAGTAGGATCCATACTCCGTTTTAGCAAGTGCATATGTATTGTACCAGGAGGAAGTGGCGCGGCAAGATTCTTACAATCCACACAAGGACAACTAAACTTAGAAGGATTTCCAAGTTTCTCATGAGCTAACTCTACGAACTTCTTTCTTTGCATCCTGGTATGGAACTTCCCCCTACATTAAAACTCCAATGGTTAGACGTACTAAGATCGATTAATCTCATTATGAGACATATATACCACTGTAGAGACAGTTATGAGTTGGCTTTACCTTGGCCAACGAACCCAATCCTTATTCATCATTTTACAAGTCAAGAGTCGATCCTGGTTGCGATTCAATATGAATCTTTATTTCCTTCCCACTGTCAATGAAAAACATTCTCATATTAAAACATGTATAAACTTTTTCCTTTGTTATTTTCTTGCCGGGAAGGATTGAGCAATCTCGCAATTATTAGGCATCTGAATGACAACAAATGGACGCAAATGATGGTACAAACAATGACACAATTTTGCAGGATGCCCTATCAAAAATATAAGTCATAAAACCTATGCGGGCATCTCATTTGGAGCCATCACCACCAATAACGAATAATTTTATCAAAGATTCAAAATGGGCACCAAGTTGACATTATCTGGACGAGAAAACTATACCAAATTACACACATAAATATAATCCTGCATAGTTGCAGGGGTGGCATTTGGTCAGAACGGTACATATAATGGCCAACTAGTGCGTACATACCATCAGTTAGCTAGACTTATTTTCTGCAAAATTTGTACTTCACCTGCTCCCCTATACAGTTAGTTGAATCTGCAAAAATCAAACAACCCCAAAAACTTAATTTCAACCATTTGCAGAATTGAATGCATCTAAACATGAATTAAATTCGAACAACACCCAAAAAAAAATTAATGTAACGGTTTGAAATTAAATGCAACCCTAAAAATTTGATCCAGGCCAATCATCAAAATTTAATGCTACCAAATCATCAAACAAATTAAATGCAATGATTGATTTTTTTTTTTTAAAACGAATTTAATGCAACCCAATCATGAAACCCTAAATTTAATGCAAATTGAGATGAAACTATTACAAAAAAAATAAATAAAGCAATCAGTTACAAACCCAATTACAAGATCGATCGGTTGATGGAGAAGCTCGATTTGTTGATGGAGAAGCTCGATTTGTTAACAGAGCTTAAGAAACTCGATCTGTTGATGGAGAAAAAACGATATGTTGATGAAAAAAACTCCTTTTCATAGATCATTGTTAATTTCGATTTGTTGATGATCTTGACTTGTAATGGTTTGATTGATTGTGTTTGGCGGAAGAGGAGCTGTTTTTCTGTGGTTCGAAGAAAGATAAAAGAAGAAACGAAAGACGAAAAAGAAAAGAAGTGGTGGAGGAAAGAAAAACAAACGGATAAAAAGGAAAAAAAATAAAAACAATGGACGGTTAGAGATCGATGTAAGGTTGAAATAGATGGTGGAGATTGAAATGGAAGTTGTGATGCAGAAATTTTTTTCTTGGCCCTTTCTGGCAACCATTAGAAATAGTCGTCATAGGGGTTTTTTCGTCTTTCGAAACTTTTTAACTTCTGCTAAATTTTTTTCACTTCTGCTAAGTTTTTTCACTTATAAAAATGTTTTTAACTTCTGCAAATTTTTTTTAACTTCCGCTAAATTTTTTCACTTCACTGAGCAATCTACAAAGGAATTTTTACGGTATCGGCGAGTATCTACATGGAATCTTACAGTCATACTGTTGGACTCGTCGTTCTTACGAAGGAATCTTATCTATATTGGCCCGATTTTCGATCTCAGAGCAAGATTCTTTCTCGAACTAGGGTTGATGAAATCTAGTGTTTGGTTACGGTATCGGCGAGTATCTACATGGAATCTTACGGTCATCTTTGTTGGACTCGTCGTTCTTACGAAGGAATCTTATCTATATTGGCCCGATTTTCGATCTCAGAGCAAGATTCTTTCTCGAACACGATGAAATCTAGTGTTTGGTTACGGTATCGGCGAGTATCTACATGGAATCTTACGGTCATCTTTGTTGGACTCGTCGTTCTTACGAAGGAATCTTATCTATATTGGCCCAGTTTTACTTCTCCGAGCAAGATTCTTTCTCGAACTTTGATGAAATCTAGGGTTTGGTTACGGTATCGGCGAGTATCTACATGGAATCTTACGAGTCATCTTTGTTGGACTCGTCGTTCTTACGAAGAAATCTTATCTATATTGGCCCGTTTTCGATCTCCGAGCAAGATTCTTTCTCGAACTTTGATGAAATCTAGTGTTTGGTTACGGTATCGGCGAGTATCTACATGGAATCTTACAGTCATCTTTGTTGGACTCGTCGTTCTTACGAAGGAATCTTATCTATATTGGCCTGTTTTTCGATCTCGAGCAAGATTCTATATCGAACCTGATGAAATCTAGTGTTTGGTTACGGTATCGGCGAGTATCTACATGGAATCTTCTGAGTCATCTTGTTGGACTCGTCGTTCTTACGAAGGAATCTTATCTATATTGGCCCGGTTTTACTTCTCCTAGCAAGATTCTTTCTCGAACACGATGAAATCTAGGGTTTGGTTACGGTATCGGCGAGTATCTACATGGAATCTTACGGTCATCTTTGTTGGACTCGTCGTTCTTACGAAGGAATCTTATCTATATTGGCCCGGTTTTACTTCTCAGAGCAAGATTCTTTCTCGAACCCCATGAAATCTAGGGTTTGGTTACGGTATCGGCGAGTATCTACATGGAATCTTACAGTCATCTTTGTTGGACTCGTCGTTCTTACGAAGAAATCTTATCTATATTGGCCCGATTTTCGATCTCCAGCAAGATTCTTTCTCGAACTTTGATGAAATCTAGGGTTTGGTTACTGTATCGGCGAGTATCTACATGGAATCTTACAGTCATCTTTGTTGGACTGAATCGTTCTTACTTCTGAAGGAATCTTATCTATATTGGCCCGATTTTACTTCTCCGAGCAAGATTCTTTCTCGAACTTTGATGAAATCTAGGGTTTGGTTACGGTATCGGGAATCAGTATCTACATGGAATCTTACAGTCATCTTATTGGACTCGTCGTTCTTACGAAGGAATCTTATCTATATTGGCCCGATTTACTTCTCCGAGCAAGATTCTTTCTCGAACACGATGAAATCTAGGGTTTGGTTACTGGTATCGGCGAGTATCTACATGGAATCTTGAGTCATACTGTTGGACTCGTCGTTCTTACTAAGGAATCTTATCTATATTGGCCCAGTTTTACTTCTCCGAGCAAGATTCTTTCTCGAACCTGATGAAATCTAGGGTTTGGTTACGGTATCGGCGAGTATCTACATGGAATCTTACAGTCATACTGTTGGACTCGTCGTTCTTACGAAGGAATCTTGTTTATATTGGCCCGGTTTACTTCTCCTGGGCAAGATTCTTTCTCGAACTGATGAAATCTAGGGTTTGGTTACGGTATCGGCAGTATCTACATGGAATCTTACAGTCATCTTTGTTGGACTCATCTCGTTCTTACGAAGGAATCTTATCTATATTGGCCCAGTTTTACTTCTCCGAGCAAGATTCTTTCTCGAACTTTGATGAAATCTAGGGTTTGGTTACGGTATCGGCGAGTATCTACATGGAATCTTACGATCATCTTTGTTGGACTCGTCGTTCTTACGAAGGAATCTTATCTATATTGGCCCAGTTTTACTTCTCCGATCAAGATTCTTTCTCGAACATGATGAAATCTAGGGTTTGGTTTCGGTATCGGCGAGTATCTACATGGAATCTTACAGTCATACTGTTGGACTCGTCGTTCTTACGAAGGAATCTTATCTATATTGGCCCAGTTTTTACTTCTCAGAGCAAGATTCTTTCTCGAACTTTGATGAAATCTAGGAGTTTGGTTACTCAGTATCGGCCTGGTGAGTATCTACATGGAATCTTACGAGTCATCTTTGTTGGACTCGTCGTTCTTACGAAGGAATCTTATCTATATTGGCCCGTTTTACTTCTCTCAAGCAAGATTCTTTCTCGAACTTTGATGAAATCTAGGGTTTTGGTTACGGTATCGGCGAGTATCTACATGGAATCTTACAGTCATCTTTGTTGGACTCGTCATTCTTACGAAGGAATCTTATACATATTGGCCCCGATTTTCGATCTCAAGGCAAGATTCTTTCTCGAACTGATGAAATCTAGGGTTTGGTTACTGTATCGGCGAGTATCTACATGGAATCTTACAGGTCATCTTTGTTGGACTCAAATCGTTCTTACGAAGGAATCTTATCTATATTGGCCCAGTTTTACTTCTCAGAGCAAGATTCTTTCTCGAACTTTGATGAAATCTAGGGTTTGGTTACGGTATCGGCCCAGTATCTACATGGAATCTTACGGTCATCTTTGTTGGACTCGTCGTTCTTACGAAGGAATCTTATCTATATTGTCCCAATTTTACTTCTCCGAGCAAGATTCTTTATCGAACCTGATGAAATCTAGGGTTTGGTTACATGAGTATCGGCGGAGTATCTACATGGAATCTTCTGTCATCTTTTGTTGGACTCGTCGTTCTTACGAAGGAATCTTATCTATATTGGCCCGGTTTACTTCTCAAGCAAGATTCTTTCTCGAACTTTCGATGAAATCTAGGGTTTTGGTTACGGTATCGGCCCAGTATCTACATGGAATCTTACGATCATCTTGTTGGACTCGTCGTTCTTACGAAGGAATCTTATCTATATTGTCCCGATTTCGATCTCAAGCAAGATTCTTTCTCGAACCCATGAAATCTAGGGTTTGGTTACGGTATCGGCGAGTATCTACATGGAATCTTACGTCATCTTTGTTGGACTCGTCCTTCTTACGAATGGTTTTATTGTAATTGTTTGTAATCCAACGAACCAAATTTAAGGAAATCAAATCACAAGCCAATCTAACGGTGAGGAAGCCTTGTTTGGTTTACCAAATTGTGTGTTTTCTTCTCAATCCTTATGCTTTGTTTCAACCAATGGGATTGTCCAGATTTTAATCTAACGGCTACAAAAGTACCATGCGGATTGTGTGTTTCCCACCCAAACAGCCCGCCTAAATTTGGGCACATCCTTCTAGATTTTGAACCAAATTTGGTTTCCCACCCAAACAACCCCTAAAGAAAAGAATTTTGACCAAAAATTTCTTCTCATTTCTCTCATTTTTTTCTCTCTCTCTTTCTCGTTTTTTCTCTCTGTCTCTGAGAAGATTTTCTCTCATCAAACCCTAACTAGATTTTGAAACCCAACTTCACCTCAAACCCAAACTTCATCTCACACTCTAATCGATCTCAAGAAACACAACTTCACCCCAATCTCTGATATCAAACCGTAGCTTCAACTGCGCCGATTTACATCTTAACTCAAACTCAGGTATAAATCTCACCTGTAAAGATGTATTTGTCATTTTCTATTGGTTTGATTTCTGATTTGAATTTTTTTTTCATTATCTTCGTGATTTCCTGATTAGGGTTTTATTTTATGAACCAGAGTTAGGGTTTATATTTTGAACAAATTCATATGATTTCTTTCGTTTTGTTTGGTTATAGCAAATACCCTTTGTAATAGGTTGTATAATCATCGAGAGAAAATTTGATTTATTCTGAAAACATCTCTAAAATTCTGTGACTCGGACGAGTCGAACCAATTCATGCTTGTTCTTCAATCTTGTTTCTTGATTGTTATGTTTTCTGACCTGATTCTTGATATGCAATATGTGAGTTTTCAATTAAATTTAATTTTCATAACATGTAGTAGTTTCATTTTTGAATAAATTACCAAAATTGTGTTTTCTTCTAACTCTATAAACATGATGCTTGTTTTTGAAACCATCAAGTGAATCTGTAATTGCCGCTGGTTGGAGTACCGAACTCCTGGCTCATTCTCAACCGAGAATTGCGCAGGGCTTCGGTATCCCAACCAATGGTTGTCAGTTGCTTGGTGGTTATTTTAAGTTTGATTTATAACATTATAGTTTGTTTTTGATACCTTGATTCAAATGTGGATTGCTAAAGTCTTATATATTTTTGCAAGGTTTGATGAGAGCTAGAGCACTCTCTTTCGTATGAGCAAAGCAATTGCTTAAGTTCTCAAGCAATGGATTTGCTCATAAGAAAGAGAGTGCACCAGCTCTTAAAGCCTCAGTGATTCACATGTGGTGATTTGTCATGTACAATGGTGATTTCTTATCCGATGAGATATGGTGCAATATTTAGAGTTTAACTTTTTGGTTAAGTTTTTGTTGTAGATGCGTAGTGTGGAAGGAGGTGAAGATCCAATTTGTCTGCAATGGTGAAGAATAATAAGGTGAAGACTTATATATCTTATGGTTCAGTTTAATTTTACGTATTTAGTGTAAATGATGTTCTTTCAATCCTTTTGATTAACTTATTTTACTCTATGTTACAGGTTAACGATGAAGCAAAGAGCAAGATTCCAGTCCCATCTCCCAAAAAGGTAGTAAGCAAGAATTTGGTAGTATCTCCCAAAAAGGTAGCAAGTAAGCAAGCAAAAAGCGTCAGAGCCAAACTCATCGGAGTTCTGTCGCGGCTGCTATGAGGGTACGTAGTAATAAATCTCTTATGATTCGGTTTATTTTTTACTTGTTTCAATCACTTTATTTACCATCTCCTTTTGATTAACATAGTTCGAGTTTATTTTGCAGATCATTTTTGAAAGATAAGAGTAAAAAGTCTCATGGCAAACAAACTCCTAAGAAGAAGAATAAGAGTTCAGAGCTTCTTGAAAGTGAAAAGCTTCCAAGGCGATCATCCCACAGGTTTAAGAACAACTCGAGGATTCACAATTCTTTGAAAAGACTACTCCATCACAATCACCAATAAAGAAAACTCAAAGTGCGGTTGAACCACCCAAATGAAAAGCCTACTCCAACACGATCATCACTGAGGAAAAGGAAAGTTCGGTTGAACTGGAACAATCTCAACCGAGGGAGCATCTCAAGTTTGCACCTTCTACTCAACCCTCTTGAGCAGTCCAGGCCATTAGAATCTCCAGCTGCACCCTTAACTGAGGAAGTTGTTCCCAAGCGAAGAGTTGCAAAGCGGAAATTGTACACAGGGCCATGTCCGAATGTGCAACTCAGGAATGCTGATGATACTTTATCAGATTTTGAAGAGGAAGAAGAAGAAGATGAAGAACTTGAACAAGAGAGAGATGTTGAGGTGGAAAAAGAAAACACGGAAAATGATAATGATGTTGACGTGAATGATGCAAGAACTGAAAATGAAACTGAAGCTCATCAGGTATATGACTCTTTTGCTTAAGTTACTTTTCCATCCTTAAGTATTTTCACTCTGAATTATCTGATAAAATATGAGCAAGTCACCTGAGTTGTATCCTTATTTAGTTTTTCCATCCTTAACTCTTTTGTAGGCAAAACCCAAAAGAAAGTACGTTCCTCGCGGCCCCACAAGGATGACAGCACTAGGGCTAACAGCTAATAAGAATGGCAAGGAAGCTGTGAGCTTTAACAATAAGGATCAGCCTGTTGGTGATCCTTCAGTGCAGCTTGCTAGTGTGTTGGGTGTTTTAGTTAGGCGTAACATCCCATTAAAGCACAAGGACTGGAGACTTGTCCCTAGAGAGGCCAAAGATAACATATGGGCGATTATCATGGTAATTTCTTGACTCTTCAACTCTTTTACTTTTATAATGTATTTAGAAGTTTTATACACCATCCATTATCTCTTTAACTCTTGTAACTATTTTGCTTGTATTTGCAGCAAAGGTTTATTGTCGATGATTTTTACAAAGACTATTATCTTGGGAAGATGGGAAGTTATCTGAAAGAGGCTAGGTCTAGGAAAGCTGGTAAAATCCTCGCCTTGGATGGGCTAGAGGAAGAAGAAAGACAGATGAAGGCGGCAGAATCAAAACCAGAGAATGATATCGTGAATGAGTGGGAAGAGTTTGTGGCACATGTTTGCTCGGAGGGATTCGAGTAAGTGTTCATATCATGATAAGTTAAATTATTTTTGTGTTCAGCCCTTGTACATTCACTTTGTTGTTTAGTTAATGATATTCCATTACTTCATCAGGCAAAAAGATTGCAGATGCAACAAGTTAGAGAGAAATACACCACTCCACACACTCTCAGTAGAGGTGGTTATGCGAGACTCGAGGCTAAAATGGTAAGTTGTGTATTTTTATTCCTATGTTCATTATAGGGTAATTGTATTCAAATTATATGCTAACTAGCTGGATAACATATTGTTTGCAGCAAAAGCAGTTGAATACAAAAGAAGACATTGATAGAGTCGAACTTTGGATAACAGGTCACAAACCGAAGGAAGGGAAGGAACCTAATCCTGGAAATATGGAGGCTTTAGTGAGAACTCAACTCATATTTCTCTTATATTTTTTGTTAATTTATTTGCTTAATATATATGTGTTCGAATGATGCAAAAATGTGACTAATTGGGTTGCTTTTGCACTAATGCAGGAAAGAATTGATAGAGCTGCACAAGAGCATGGTGCTGATGTTGGATCATCTGTGACAGACGATCTTCTCTCCAAAGCTCTTGGTGACGACAAACCAGGGAGACTGAGAGGTATTGGCTATGGAGCGACAAAGACAAAGATGGTTGTCAAGAGCCATTACAAAAAGATCATCAAAGAGTGCAAGGATAGTATGAGTGAAATGAATGCGAGACTTGCACTATTAGAGGTGAGATTATAATAATCGCTTTTGTTTCTTTTAGTTGAAAAATTTAAACTCGCGTCTCATACTGCTGGTTTGATGTTGGTATAGGAAAAAAACCTCGAGATGCGTCTGCTGCCATGATGGCTCACACTTGAACAAGGCCAGTCCAATTGTAAGTGTGTTTATGTTTCTATAAAACTGCTGGTTAGTCTCTATTGCTCCCATTATGAGTTTCTGATGTTGCTGTTGTATTTTTCCTGTAGTCTGGAAATGCTAGCAACACCCATGGTTTTGCTAGCTCAAGTAGGACTGTTCCCCAGTTTGCAAATGACAGTCCAGTTAGCAGACCAAGGGTGGAGGAAGCGCTAGGGAAGGGTAAAGCTTGCAGATTGCTCAGTTGGTACAATGAGAACGAGGTTGTTGCTGACGCAATTATTGCTGAAACAGATCCAAAGATGGAGTGCCATGGAGTGCCAATAGGTTTCGGCGCATACAAAGTGACTGTGACTACTTCTCGTGTTGATGATGCTCATCTCTACAAGCCATCGGGTGACTTGAAGCGTGTTATACATGCTGTAGGAACTTATGTCACATGGTCCAAGGATCTAATAATGCCTGCCATCTGATAATCTGTTACTTTGTTTGGGGTGTGTTTCATGAGACAATGGTTATTTTTGTGTTGCTTTCATCAGTTTAAAACAATGACAATGACAATGAGTGTTTCAGGAAACAATGATGATCTGTTAACTTGTTTATATGTTGATCTGTTACATTTTAATGGTTTTTATCTGAATGAATGGAAGTATATTTATATATATTTGTGTGAATCGAAAAGCAATTTTATATTTTTTTTTCTAAAATGTAAAAGAATCACAACTGCTAAACATGGTTGGAAAAAAGGTGATCACTACACAGGATATGGGTTGTGAAATATTTTTATGCTACACAGGATATGGGTTGTGAAACAGTAATTATACAACATAAAAAACATTGTGATACATTTTTATGCTACACAGAGTAAGGGTTGTGATATGAAAATAATGGTTGTCATACTTGTTTCTGCTACACATCGTATTTGTTGTGAAACAATGCACTGGATTGTGGAAACAAACTTCTACTACACATACAAAGGTTGTCATACACGTTTCTGCTACACAAGTAAAGGGTTGTGAATAACATGTCTTACTACTATAATCTTGGTTGTCATACGAGTTTCTGCTACACAAGTAAACTGTTGTGAATATGATGTCATACTACTATGAACTTGGTTGTGATACGAGTTTCTCCTATACATATTTTTGTTGTGTAAGAAGTACTTACAACCCAAGTAATAATTGTGAAACACATCTTAGACTACGCTTCCATAAGTTGTGATATGGGTTTCTGCTACACTACCCTCTTGTTGTGAAACACTGGTTGGGAAAGTCCTACAACCATAATAATAGTTGGGAGAATGGTATATACACAACCATTATATTGGTTGTGTTAGATATTTCTAAGACTTATAACTTTGTTGTGAAATAAATTATTACAACCTCTTGATGAGTTGTGTGAGATGTTGCCCAGTAATTTGAATTAAGTATCACAACCGAAGCAAGTGTTGTATAATATTGAACCACAACCAAGTTTACGACTCTAGCTTACGAGTTGCAAACAATTGAAGACTTTCTACAACCCCCCCCCTTGTGCAACCTATCAATAAACGTCGTCTTATGTGGTACCACAACTGATTTCCGGGGTAGTTAATCGCTGTTTTTCCCGTAGTGTATTCTCAACCATTTAGAAGATGTTATGTAGTATGACTTCTATATTGCAAAAGAGAACTTTAATGCTTTTGATTTATGGGCTGCTTTAGAGGCAAAATATCAAGCCGAGACTGCAGGGATCAAGAAATTTCTAGTTACCAAATTCTTGGATTATAAGATGTCGAATGAGAAGTCTGTTGTTGATCAATTTCTTGAGCTTCAACAAATCGTTAATGAAATTCTTCTTGAAGGTATGGTTATTGATGAAACTTTTCAAGTTTCTGCTGTCATTGAGAAATTGCCTTCTTGCTGGTCTGATTACAAGAAGAAATTGAGACATGAAAATGGTGAAGTCACTATGGTTGATTTGGGTAAGAAGATTCAAGTTGAAGAATTATTGCTCCAAGGAAAAAAAATGTATCTTCTGCAAGGGACATGTCTAAAAAAGCTCATGTGATTGACACAAAGGTTCAAATCTTTGAAAAAGGTGATAAGAATCAAACAACTCCAAGAAACCTCCAAGAAAGGTATGTTTCAAACCTAAATCCAAACATTAATAAAATTAAGGGTGATTGCTATGATTGCGAAAATCCACCATATGGCGGTTCACCATGAGAAACCGTAAGAACTTAAAAAGAAAAATAATGCTAATTTGGTTGATAACAACAAAGATGAATTTTCGGGCACGGTGTCTGAAGTCAATTTGGTAACAAATGTGAGACACTGGTGGGTATACTCTGGTGCTACCAAACATTTCTGTGGAAACATAGATATGTTCACCTCCTATAATAAGGTAGGATAAGGAGAGAAACTCTATATGGGTAACTCATCTGCAGCTGCGGTTGTAGGAAAAGGCAAAGTTTGGCTCAAGCTCACTTCTGGCAAGACTATCACATTGAATGAAGTTCTTCATGTTCCCGGTACATCCGCAAAAAATCTTGTTTCTTGTGGTGTTTTAGATGATAAGAGTTTTAAAATTGTAATAGAATCCGGGAAATGTGTTGTAACTAATGGTATAATGAATAAGAATGATTCTTCCTTTATGTTTGTGAGTCTTTGAATGTTTGGCATGGTAGACTTGGACATGTAAATTATAAGTCAATGCATAAATTAGCTAATGTAGGCTGCATACCCAAATTTAATTTGGAAAAGGAACACAAATGTGAAATATGTGTAGAATCAAAGTATGCTAGAAAACCTTTTAGCAAAAATGTTCATAAAAATTCTAAACCCTTAGAATTAATTCACTCAGACCTAGTTGACATGAAATCGGTTCAAACTAGAGGTGGTAAGAAATGGTTTATTACTTTTATAGATGATTGTACGAGGTATTGTCATATATATTTGCTTAGAGGTAAGGATGATGCCTTAGAAGCCTTTAAGATGTATAAACTAGAAGTTGAAAAACAATTGAATACAACCATTAGGTATGATCGTGGTGGTGAGTACCGATAGGAAATTTTTGTGCGAGAACATGGCATAATACATGAGGTTACCCCTCCTTATTCACCTCGATCCAATGGTGTAGGCGAACGTAAGAACCGTACCCTTAAGGAGATGATGAATGCCATGTTAATTAGTTCAGGATTACCTTCAACTTGTGGGGGAAGTTTTCCTCTCAGCCTGCTATATCCTGAATAGGGTACCCTTTAAAGGATCAGATAAAACTCCATATGAATTGTGGAAAGGTAGACAACCGTCTTTTGCATACTTCAAAGTGTGGGGGGTGTTTGGCTAAGGTTCAGATCCCTAAACCTAAAACAACCAAGATAGGACCCAAAACTGTTGATTGTGTCTTCATAGGGTATCCCGAGCATACTCCCCGCATATAGGTTTATGATAGTGAGTTATGAAATTTAAAATTGGTGTGAATACTATTATGGAGTCTAGGGATGTTTGTGTTTTTTGAAAATGTTTTTCCTTTGAAAATCGACTCTCGTAAGAGAGGTGTTGATACCCTAGATGTCCCTTCAACCAGTCCAGGACTTTACCTTTAGAGGAAGATGAAGTAAAAATGAGACTAGGAGAAGTAAAAGGGCTATAACCAAAACCTCCTTTGAGCCGACTTCGTAACACTAGCGAGTCGATCCTCGGACTTATAGGGAAGCCATGACTTCTCCCGGCTCCATGACTTCGTAACACTAGCGGGAGCATATTATGAACAACTTCCCACTTTTACCTCGAGGAACCGATACCACACTACAACACTCTATTACTTCTTATACTCGAATGCGAAAACAAAGTTTGGGAATAATATCAAAATATGCACCCTACAAGACCCCGAGAAGTCATTATACTATCTTGTACTAATTATGATGATTATGCATGAAACATCATTGGAACTAGAGGACATCCAAGATACTATGGAGAAGGGGAGCAACAAGAGGGGTAGACCTAGCATTCCAATGGGCCAAGAGTTGCGGCACACAAACGTAGTCATATCTGCTTTGAGTCAATGGATGTCTTGGTTAAACTTCAAGCTTCTACCATGAAGCTGCTAGAGGAAGATTTCATCTTAGTTATCATGAAAGAAGAAACTGTCAAGAAGAAAGTAGTAGAAATATGGGTATTCACCCTATATCTTTTGTATTGAATCTTAGCATCATCCATCGTCTTCAAAATATGGATGCTTTCAATTTAGCACTTTCATGTAAAAACAATGTTGGCAGGCCTAGTGGTACATCTACTACCAATGCCAACACAAACACTTTGTCCTGGTCTTAAGTGCCTTTCTAGGCCTAAGCTTTTTCTATAAAAAAAATATTCTTGCAGATTTAACTTTGTATAAATCTGAGAATCACAAAACGTTCCTTCTTGTTCTTCGAGTTTGGGCTAATCAACTGTCGGATTTTGAGAACCGACTAGTCTAACTATCGGATACGAAAAACCGACTAATCAAACTGTTGGATTTTGAGAACCGACTTGACCTCCTGTCGGATTTAGAGAACTGACCGGTTTTTTCTTTTTAAAAAGGAGTTTCTATTTTTCTTCTCTTCTTCTTTCAGCTCCGACTCGGAGAACCAAACAAGAGAATTCTCAATTCCTCTGGGGCTTCATAAACAACCGCTCTTTCTAATACATTCTCTGTTCAGCTCAGCTCTCTGTAAGTTATCTCTCAATTTTGTTAAATTTTCTCAGATGAATTTGATTTTGATTCTTTTTTGGTTAAATTTTATACTGGGTTTCTTGTTGTTAATTAGAGGATTTGATAAATTAATTCTGAATTTTCATGAATATCTTGAAACCCACATTCAGAAACAACTCAATTTCTTGGTTTTATGGATAGAATAGGGATATCCGTGGTTATCGTTTCATTGTTCCTGTTTATACTCTTAAAGTCATTCATATGCCCACATGTTCTTGTTTGATCAATCAATTTACTGTTTTCAATGATTGAGGTGAAAAACCTAATTGTGTGTCTGATTCTGTGGTTTTGCAGGTCCTGAATTTCATAAAATTCTGGAGACATTGTTTGGGTTTTTGTGTCATGGATATGGAGAATGACCCTATTCTTCTTTCCGATGAAGAAGATGCAGAACCTGCAGGATGCTGCACCACCATAGGTAATAGGATAGTGTCGGCTGATCCTGCAGTACGGCAAACATTGCGCGTAGCACAAGATCTTTTTGCTACTCTCTTTCCTGCAGCAGCACCACCACCTCCTGAATCTTCTACTGGTCAAAGTAGAAGTGAGTTGGAGAGAGCTTCTGAATTGATGGATGAGCTCGTTAGTACCATAGAAGGATTCCCTCGCTTGCAAGAACTTGGTCAAGCTGTAGAAGCTTCATTGCAGGTATTATATTAGTCTATAGCTGAAATGTTTCTTTCTTTTTTGTTTCATAGATATGGATATAAAGTGGGCGAATGAGAAACTGTCAAGGAAATAAGTCCCTTCGTGTTTGACTGTCTAGGCACTAGTTTGTTTACTTATGTCTATGTTGGTCTGAAAGTGCAGTGCAGGTTAAGCTAATACACAGGTGTAGGTTAAAGAAGCTTAATCTGCACTGCATTGTTGTCCTGTGTCAATCAATATAGTTGGAGGTTTCTTATGTAACGTTGTTCTTTTGTTTGATGATATAGAGTCTTGGTTCTCGTCCTCTGAGGGCGCCTCCAGCAAGTAAGGAAGTGGTCGCAAACCTTCCAACTATCATTGTGACAGAGGAAAGCTTAAAAAGGTTGGGCATTGGTACAGAATGTGCTGTATGCAGCGAAAACTTAGTTATAAACGACAAAATGCAGGAATTGCCTTGCAAGCACTTGTTTCACCCTCTCTGTTTGATGCCGTGGCTGGTTAGTCCCCTTTAATCACTTCACTTGATCTTCTTGTAAAAAAATTTGAAATTTCAGTACTTCGATGGTTTACCAGAATCTAAGATCTACATTTGTGTAATGGCAACAGGACAAACACAACTCATGCCCGGTTTGCAGACACGAGCTTCCAACAGATAATCAAGAGTATGAGAGCTGGAAAGAGAGTGAGGCTGAAAAAGTGGGAAGAGATGCTTCAAATTCTGTATGTTGAGACTCAGTTAACTTTAGATGATATCATAAACAAACTTGCATAGAAGATTTTCAAAAGCAATTACAATAGATTTAGTAGAACCAACATGGGTGTTACTGTCAGAATTTACTCTTATTTATATAAAATCTTAAAATTTCATAACTTTTGAGCCTTTCAGAATTTGAGCACATCTTTGTCTATTCTCTTTCAACTGTGCAAAAAATGATGCACGAAGAAAAGCATAAGTTAAAGCATTACATGAATAACCCATTAAAATCCCCTTAGGCGAGCCATTTTTTCTTGACTGTCACATTGCAGTCTCAGGCTCTCTAACAGCCACCCTTACAACGAGTCCATGAATTTCCACATGTATAGTAAAATTGATATGAACACCTGTGAACATAACATTCCAAAAACACATAAGTTAGCTATCAGAACTACGTAAGCTGATATTGTAGGCTTGTAGCAGTAGTAGTTGTTACATACCTGCAGGTTATATGTGAGCAACCATCCACCCTTTCCACGTAAAACCTGCAACTTGAACATCTTGTCCACTTTGATTCTTAGCTAGGTTAATCAGCAACATGTCTTCTTAAGCTCCTCTTTTTATCTCTTGAAAATCATCACAAGTCAAATCAGGATGCCATGGGACCTCCTCACACTGTGTGCAGAACAACTTATTACAGTGAGGACCTATGTTGTAAAAGGCGTGCGCCTTTGGCGCTTAAGCCCCAAAGGCCCACTAGGCGTTGGACCAGCGCCTAGCAAAAAAAAGGCGCCAAGGCGAGGCGATACAACCCAAAAGAAAAACATTAATTTTTTATGGGCGCCTTTGGCGCCTAGTGAGCGCTTAAGCCCTAGGCCAGGCCGGGCGATTGGCTCGGCGCCTCGCCTAGCGCCTTTTACAACATACGTGAGGACACTCTGTCGACCTTACAATCTCCCTATCCTAATCGTTCACCAGCATCACTGAACAGTCCTTAAATGGGCAGTAAATTTTGTGCGAAGCGAGAACTGAAGACTCACATAAGGCACTCTCCCAACAATCTAACACCTTACGCAATATGGTATCTCTGCAGAAATGGGGTTCTACTGTCTCTTTGCAGTTGAACTCTGGGCACGTTATCAAGGTGATTGTTATCTTTTAAATTTGTTGCAATGTGTTTGGTGATGCATTTTGGGCAGTAAGTGTGTGAACATTTGTTGGTACTTGGTACCTTTTCTCCTCTGAAATCTTGGTGTACTTGCAGACTGCCATTTCAAATTCTGCAAGTATTTTCTATAAGTTCTTTCTTTCTTTTGGGTTACAAATTCTTTAGATTAGAGACATATTTATACTAATAAATACTAGAAACAATCTGTTGAGTTTCTCCAGGATAATGTAAAACAACGAAACCAATCAAACTTAAGAGGACGATGTCTTGAAATTCCATTGTTCTTTCAATTCGTTTGTGTTTTTCCTTCTCTTTTGAAGAGCTCTTCAATAAAACTAGCTATTCTCAAATAATCTCAACCTTGAACAATTTATGGGGGAACCAAATGTGTACTAAAAGAAATAGATCCGGTTTGGATCCGCTCGTGTTAAATTGATCAGAAAAATAAAGAAACGAAATACTAGACTGTATGAAATGAATTCTAATCAAATATAAATCAGTTGAGTTAAATTGGTTGATAATTCTAGACTTACCGAGGAAAAGGTCCGGTGATTCGGCCTGGGTAAAGCCCATAAACCCTACTACAAGTCCTCGTGGTGGAGATTTCGCTGGGTAAAGCCCATACCCTACTGCAAGTCTATTTCCGGGATTTTCTCCCAAGATACAAAGCATTACTGCATGGTATGATCATCCTAAATTGTGAGAACAAAGATTCTAAACAAACTAACATGTATAGACAACACATAAATGACCTAGCGCTTCTAAACAAACCGTGGAGAAAAACAAGCTTCAAACAACCCTCTCACACTAATGGTGGGCCCCACCACATGGAGATTAGCAGGGACCACTGTTGGGCCCCACTGTGGAGAAAGATGTGAGGGGCGGTTTTAATCTTGTTTGATCCCTCAGTCGTTAAGAATTTTTGTAGATGACCCTCACACGTAACTTCCAATTGTGGAGCCTCCAAAGTGGACTCTGCTAATTCCAAGGACGCCAAAGCTCACCCAATGCAAAGCCGTTGTTTTTGTGTTGTTTAGATGGGCCATATGTAATTATTTATGAACTATTGTTGTGAGAATGCATCTTAAAAGGAAATGGCAGTAAATTCGTTGTGATCTAGGCAAGGCCTCACGAGTGCATAGGCAACATGTCTATCAAAAGGGCACATTTTAGTAGGTCTTTTTGTGTAAAAGACGAGAGATATTATATCGGCCGAGGATTTTTTCCCGAAAAAATCCCGATACACACAGCCTCTAGGGCCTTTGATCCCACTATTTTGTGTGTTGTGGGAGATTTTTCGGAAAAAATCATTTTCCGTAGAAGATGGATTTTATATTTTTTACTTTTCACTTGAAGCATAGCTTTGAATTTTCTATCATCTTTAGTGGAGAAAATAAATATTTATCCAACCAAAACTATTTAGAGGATTGTCATCGTTGATGTCTAGCATATTTTTAGGAAGCTTTGAATATTCTTATTTGCTTAGACTAAGTCTTATGGGCTAGATTGGAGGTGCTAGATTAGCACTTAAGTGTTGCAATTCAAAAAGAAAGTGTGGCAAAAAAGTTAACACTAGTTCTCTCTCTCCTTCAAATTTGCTAGCATGTGAACTAGCATGCTTAGATAGTTACTGTTGAATGATTCGGGCTTGAAAAACTACCTTTTCGCGGAATGGTTCAAATGACCGAGAGATTTATTTTTGATCGGCGACGGCGAGATTTAAAAAGCGGCTGAATCCATTCAAATACGAACGCGGAATGGTTTAGCACTGGGCACGGAATGGTTCAAATAGGGCTGACGTGGGCTCAATCTAGTTTAACTAGATTAGCACTCCCATAAGACTTAGGAGATAGTCCTGACTGCTAATCTAGGTGCTAGACTAGCACCCCATAAGACTTAGTCTTAATATACTGAAACAAAAACATGTACAAAAAAAAAAAAAAAAATCTATCTAAGAGATTATCCAAGCTCAAAAATAAATAATCAGAAGATCATAGTAAAAATTTGATATTTGTAAGATTTATGGAAAATAAATAAGGATATTAATTAAAAAAAAAAAAAACCAAGAAGGCCTGGCCTGTTAATAATATACAGGCACGTCTAGCTAACTAGTCTGAATCAACAAAACTAAAAATACCATACCAGCAAGACATCAACTATTCTTCTAGCAATCGCCTCCACAACCGCCCCCGCCACCACAACCACCACCGCCACAACCACCACCACCACAACCACCAGCACCGCAACCACCACCACCGCAGCCACCACCATGATGATGATGATGATGAGAAGCAAGTCCACCAACTACAATTCCCGCGAGTACCGCGCCTGTATTAATATCCATACCTCTATTATCTACGTAACTGGGTGCAGTTTGGATACCACCACCACCAACAGCAGGAGTCTTGGTTTTGTTTTGTGTTTTACTGTTTTTACAATCGTGCCAGATTGACCAAATAATTAGCCATGCAACCGATAGACCCACCACACCTAGCACACATATGAGGACGATCAAGAGAGGATCCATATTCTTCTCTCGATTCTCTTTTTTTGCTTTGTTTCTTCTGTTGCGAACTTGTTTTGAAATAAACTAGACTCGGTGTCTGAACCTTGTGTTCTTCTGTTCTGCGAAAGAATTTGGAGTTCAAATATATTGTTCAAAAGAGTTCTACTACATACAGGAAAATTAAAATACTAATTGTCCTGGGATTCAGAATTCGAACTTGGATATAATTGTCCTGGCGGTATAATATTAGTTGCAAGCTCAGATGCATGTGCAGACATCCCAGGCAATGGCTCGTGGCATGACTCTCCGATCCCGGCAGTATACGTGTTAATGTTAGTTGCAAGCTGGGCACAGCCCTCAAATGCATGTGCAGGCAACCTAATTAAGCTAGATGGAATCCTGGGGCTTTATGACGATGAACTCAGCCGTATTAACTGGTTTTAAGCATTTTTCCATGTTATTATCTCCATCGATCCCACCGAAAATGATATTTTCATTTATTTATTTTTCAATTTGGTCTAATTTGGTATAAAATCTTGGTGATCTTTAAATCCCCTTTTTCGAGGGTGATGCTACGTTGACCGCGGTTTTCACCGTGAATATCACTATACCTCACAGACCCTGGGACCCACACCCACTGGAACTTGCAGGGGTGGGCTATAGATCCCACTGTTTTTGTTGTGTCTTGCGGTGATATTCACGGGATTCATCACCTGGTGACTAAAGTAGGTAAAGAATATCTATTTCGTCTATCAATCACAACAGTCATCACAGCAACCATCATTATCTTATTTATCTTAACCGAGGGACATCATTTCCAATAAGGAAGAAGAAAAAAAACAGTAAAATTGACATAAAATTACTGGAGATGGAATCTTCGTCTATCAATCACAGCAACCATCACAAATATCACCACAGCCCCCACTACAACAGACATCGCAACCACCGCAACAGCCACCAGAGAAATCACCGCAACCACCATCACAACAGCCATCGCAACCACGGCAACAGCCACCAAAGCAATCACCACAACTACCAACAGCGTAACAATAATCAGGAACTGCGTCGATTACAATCTCCGTAAGATATGAACAGCAGCACGAACCTGTATCATCCACACCTCTATCCTTCTGTTTTCTACATCGTTTACATAAAAAGTAAATTAATAATGCTACAAGAACTAAAACCCTTACACCGGCAACGTTGAAGATGACGATATATTCAGTTGATCTTTTCATTCTTCTCTCAGTTCTACTATCTTTGCTTTCCAGCAGTAAATTAATTAGTCTCAACCCTTGAATTTGGTTTTGAAAAACAAAATATAGCGGAAGACATTGCAACAAAGGCCTCAAGGTGATAATGGTCGTTGTATGAAAACTCGTTTCACTTTAAGCACAATGCGAACAGTTAAAGAACTTGAGCGCATGCTTGATTTAGAAACCAATAGTCTTCTTTTCAAATCGATCAACTGTATGATCTAGTAATTACTGACATCTCGTCCTGTTTCTATGTGCATGGAGACTCCCAAGGTTTAAATTAAAACCAATAACTTACCATGATAATTGTTTCGAAAATCCATGGTAAAGATCGTGTTATCGATTTTAACTTAAACTTTGGGAGAAAATACTAAAATGTGAAAGGCTATACAAGACTACAATTACAAGAAGAGATGGATGATTTTACACCGAAGTTTGACATATTTATAGGTGTGATCAAGAATATATTCTAGTCTCATGAGTTGGTAAGGTCACATGAAACTGGAGAATGCAAAAGCTGCGAACTCAACATGGTAAAAGTGTGTTGGGGGTACAAAATTAACTCACTAGGAATAGATAACTGTCTACTGTGGACTACTTATACATATGATTTGCATTCATTACAGAAGCTGGTGGAAAACAGAGCTCAGTGCAAATGCTAAACAGATATATATGCATCTTCTTCATGGTCCAAGGATTTATGGTGAGGTTGATATGGGTGAAGCTAATTCCTACAGCCAATGTTGTCAAAGGCGAAGGCGAAAATATATGAACAATATTTTTTTTGGGCGCCAAGGGAGCGCCTAACACAACATAGCCTATACAGCTGCTAACGCGCCATATCGGCTACAAATAATAATGGGGCACATTCTTTCTCTTCGGCTCCGTTGATATTCGTGCAAATATAATAACGCTGTCAGATGCATAAATAATTCAGAAGGAGAAGCAAACACTAGGAATTCCCAATAACAAATTACACTATGTGGAATAAACAAGCCTGTGTTGATCAAGGGATGCCTTACAGTAAATAAAAAGTGGACAATAAAAAGAGACAAAAAGAAAATAAATTGCCATGGGACTAGGAATTTCCTCTAACAACCTCCATGATGATGATGATGATGATGGCCTCCGTGATGATGATGATGATGATGATGTGGATGATGATGATGATGTGGATGATAAGACGAAAGTGCACCACCAAGTAGCATTCCTGTAAGTATTGGTATTGGATCTGAATTCATACCGGAACCCGCACTTTGGTTGGAGGATAATAAGGGTGTTGTTTCCTTAGCACCACTATTATTCACACCTGGATTCTTTTGAGAAGTTGGTATAGTTTTGGTACCACCAGCACTACCAGTGTTTTCTGTTTCTTCAGCTAGGTTGCATAATCTCAATGCATATCCAAAAACCAATAAACACACCAAACATAAGAATATGATGTCTAGATTATCCATTCTTCTTTATCAAATCGTTTGTTTTTCCTTCTCTTGCGAACTGGTTTTTGATAACTTGCCTTAACCTTGTTTTCTTGTGGTCTCTTTACGTGACTATAATAAACTAAGAGTTTATATAAGCTTATATAAACCAACGAAAGAGTTCTGCTACGTACAAGAAAAGGAATTCAAATTGTTCTGTTTCCAAAAATAAAATAAAAGTAGACCTTGAGAATTTACCCGGAAGGACAGAAACCTAAAATATAATCCAGTGTTTGGTTGGAGGGAATGAAGTCTGTTTCCTAGAATATATAATTCCATTCCGGATTTGGTAAATAGGTGTTTATGGGTAAAAATCGTTTCTGCCGATTTTGGTAAGTTCGGTAGGTGAGTGAGAAACTGGTTCAAACCCTAAACAAATGTGCTGCACGTGAGCACTTTATAGATTTGAGAGATCAATTCGTGGAAGTCCGGCCTAAACCAAGAAATGGCTGTTCCCGGACTTGCTTGATCACAAAGTGGAGGAGAAGGGTTGATTTGGGGAGGGAAGCAAAGAAAGGTGTTGAGACCAGAATAGTTCGGGAGAGTAGTATCTCGACTTGTATCGAGAAAGTGAAAGCTTAAGAAGCTTGCAAGAGATGAGAGCTTTTTGGAGAGCTTGCAAAGTTGCCTTTTCCGAGAGTGTAGTATTTTTCTCTGGCCAAAGACTTGTTGTCCTGTGCAAATAGGTAAGACCTATTTATACAAGTCGAGATTGAAACGTGCCACAGCCTCATGAAGGAAGAGAGTAAAGGGTGAAATAATGAGAGGAGGTGGTAACCGCAAGGTGTTTATGGGTGAAAACGTTTTCACCATTATTTCCTCATTTATTTGACCGCTTTATTCCTTTTCACGCTTTCTTAATGTGAGCGTAGTGTACGCCAAGTCAGACCGCCAAACCAAAACCCCGGAAAGCATCCTCCCGGTTTGTGTTGATATCTCGAGTGTTGGTTGCACCTTGAGTGCAAGTGGTGCTGTAGTGGCGCGTGTGGCATGTGCCATTGGCATGTGCGGAATGCCCTTGTTGCGGGTTGTACCTCGAGCGTAAGTGGCAATGCCGAGAGATACTAGTGGCGTGCGTGGCATGTGCGGAATGCCTTGGTGGTAGGTTATACGTTGAGTGTAAGTGGCAATGCCGGAGCTGCTAGTGGCGTGCGTGGCATGTGCCAATGGCATGTCTTGAATGCCTTGTCGGTAGGTTGCACGGTTGCAAGTTAGGCCACCGAGCGTGTATGTTTGGCTTGTGCCAATGGCATGTGCGGAATGCCTTGGTGGTAGGTTGCACGGTTTTTAAGTTTGGCTACCGGCGTGTGTTTTAGCATGTGCCGGTGGCATGTGCGGAATGCCTTGGTGGTAGGTTGCACGGTTTGCAAGTTAGGATACCGAGCGTGTGTTTGGCATGTGCGGAATGCCTTGGTGGTAGGTTACATCGGTTTGCAAGTTAGGCTACCGAGCGTGTGTGTTTGGCATGTGCCAATGGCATGTGCGGAATGCCTTTGGTGGTAGGTTGTACGGTTTGCAAGTTAGGCTACCAAATGTGTGTTTGGCATGTACCAATGGCATGTCTTGGAATGCCTTGGTGGTAGGTTGCACTGGTTTGCAAGTTAGGCTACCAACGTGTGTGTTTGGCATGTGCCAATGGCATGTCTCGGAATGCCTTGGTGGTAGGTTGCACGGTTTGCAAGTTAGGCTACCAGCGTGTGTGTTTGGCATGTGCACCAATGGCATGTCTGCGAATGCCTTGGTGGTAGGTTTCACCCGCTTGCAAGTTAGGCTACCAACGGTGTGTTTGGCATGTGTGGCCGCTAAGTCGTGGGCCTTAGTAGGAAAAGCTACCACGTGAGCATGTTGGCATGTGCCAATGGCATGCGTGGTCATTGGGCCGTGGCTTTGGTAGGAAAAAGCTACCAACAGCATGTTGGAATGTGCCAATGGCATGCGTGGCCATTAGGGCGTGTCTTTGGTAGGAAAAGCTACCAAATGAGCATGTTGGCATGTGCCAATGGCATGCGTGGCCATTAGGGCAGGCGGTTTTTAGGAAAAGCTTCAATGAGCATGTTGGCATGTGCCAATGGCATACGTGGCCATTAGGGCCGTGGTTTTGGTAGGAAAAGCTACCAACAGCATGTTGGCATGTGCCAATGGCATGCGTGGCCATTAGGGCCGTGTGGTTTTGGTAGGAAAAAGCTACCAACAGCATGTTGGCATGTGCCAATGGCATGCGTGGCCGACTTGGCCTAGGTTGCATGGTTTGGAAGCCTAGGGCGCTATATTTGGCATGTGCCAATGGCATAGCGGCTTGGAAATATGGCTTGTGGTACGTGTTGGCATGTGCCAATGGCACGACGGCCATGTTGACCTAGTTGCACGTTTTGCAAGCCTAGGGCGCTATATTTGGCATGTGCCAATGGCGTAAGCGGCTTAGTTTGGCATGGTTGCCAATGAGTGCGATATGTAGTTTGGTTTGGCGTCTTAGCTGCCATGGTGCTAGATGTGCGGCTTAGTTTTGCGTCGTTACCCGTGGGTGCCGCAGCTGTACGCTTGGTTTGGCATCGTTGCCATGGTGCGCGGTGCGGCTTGGTTTGGCATTGTTGCCATGGTGCTAGTGTGCGGCTTGGTTTGGTATTGTTGCCATGGTGCGCAGCAGTGTGCGGCTTTGTTTAGCATTGTTGCCATGGTGCGCGATGTCGCTTGGTTTGGCATTGTTGCCATGGTGCGCGGTGTGCGCTTGGTTTGGCATTGTTGCCATGGTGCGCACATGTGCGGCTTGGTTTGGCATTGTTGCCATGGTGCGATGTGCGTCTTGGTTTGGAATTGTTGCCATGGTGCGCCTTTGTGCGCTTGGTTTGGAATTAGGGTTACGTGGTCGAAACCCTAATCTCGTATTTTGAAAAAAGACCTCTATTAATTATTTACACTGAAGTTAAATGCTCTTAGTTAATGTGTCATGCGGGTAACACTAGGTCATGGGTTTTACGATTTTACCCTTTGTTTAAAAACCACCTTCAACATTATGTCCACGCTAGCTTCGGAACAGGGCTTTGTTGCGAGGTAAGCATAAGATGGTGACAAACTATCAACAACAAACCGTAAAGAGAATTGAGGAGGCTTGTCCGACCTTTTATAAGTAGGATTTGGAATCCTTGCTTTCGGTAGTTTTGCACAAATCGGGAGGTCAGGCACAATTGGCAGGGGCAGGTGCGGCTTGGCGACGCTGGGAAGTTGGCGTGAGTTGGGGAACCGAGGTGCTAGGCCGGTGGGGCCTGGCGCAAGGTGTGGAAGCCGTGCGTGCTTGGAAGCGTGACTCAGGCTACCATTAGGGAAGTCGGTGCAATTGGTAATGCAGACAGGGCGACGCTAAAGTTGGCGCGAGTTGGGAACCTGAAACGTGCATAGCTGGTGGGACCTGCCGCAAGGTGTGGAAAGGCTGTGCGTGTTTGCAAAGCGTGACCAAGCGTTAGGAGTCGGTGCGATTGGTGGGGCGATGCCGGCTTATACAGGCGACGTTGGGAAGTTGGCGTGAGTTGGGAACCGGGGTGTGCTGGCCATGGGACCGGCGCAAGGTGTGGAAGCTGCGTGCTTCGTGCGTGACTTGGGCGGCCATTAGGTCGGTGCAATTGAGTGGGGCGGTGCGACTTGGGCGACGTTGGGAAGTTGGCGTGAGTTGGGAACGGCGTGCTAGGCGATGGGACCACAAGAACATGTGGAAGCCGTGCGTGCTTGCAAGCGTGACTTGGGAGGCCATTAGGAAGTCGGTGCAATTAGTGGGGCCAGTGCGGCTGGGGCGACGTTGGGAAGTTGGCGTGAGTTGGGAACCTGAGCGTGCTAGGTCGTGGGACCAGCGCAAGGTAGGAAGCTGTGCGTGCTAGGCTGACGTGACTTGATGGGATCGGTGTGAACAAGGAGGAGTAGGTGTTTCTACGGATAGCAAAGTTTCCTTATTTTGCGTTTTCTTCACGCTACGCTGGACAGGCATCGCTCATGCCAAAAATCTGGAAGTGTTATGTCCCTCATTGCTTCCTTTCCTTTTTTAAAGGTTCTCCAGATTCAAACCCAACGCAAACGCATCATTTCCTCGCTTGAGAAAAGGTTCTTCTTGTTGAATTTCTCTCGATGTTTTCTTCTTCTTTTCGCTGACTGTCGACACTTACCACCGCTTGTTGTATAAATGGAAAATTTCCCTTTGTGCGAGATATATCCCGTTGGAGCATGCGTCACCGTTATCGACGAGGATGACCTAGTCGCTCCCCTTCCTTCGAATCCGTCCTTGTTGATCATTGCAGACTTGGAGGACGCCGATTTAGGGCTCTATCTTACGAAATGGGATGCAAATGAGAAGTCCCCTGGCCATACTTCTATTTGATATGATGGAATGGATGAATACGTGAATGTAAGCTTCCCGTACTCTTCCGGATGTGACACCGGATGCTCGTAAATTACATGATGACATATTCGATAGTGTGCTCTGAACCTCCGCGCCTCGTGAAGTGTTGAAGGCGCCTTCTGACAGAGAGGTGATGATGTTCTTGCGCCGCACCCTTGAATAAGTAGAGGACCTTGTTGTGGGTACGGATTTTGCGGACTGTTCTTCGTAGCTTCGACAGTGAAGGGATCCCGTATATCTTCCGCTCTAAAGTATGGTTTACGTGTTTCCATCTTTGTAGTAATTGTCGCCAGCGGTGAAGCTCTGGCTGGTATCAACGAATGAGGGGCAACAATTCTTGGTAGGAGGTGTAATCAGGAGAAACTACATTGTCGTGGTAACAAAGTAGGTTGGTTGATATTCTATGGGCTTCCGTGGTAACAACCAGCGAGCATGTTGGCATGTGCCAATGGCATGCGTGGCCATTAGGGCCGTGGCTTTGGTAGGAAAAGCTACCAATGAAAGCATGTTGGCATGTGCCAATGGCATGCGTGGCCATTAGGGCCGGGTTTTGGTAGGAAAAGCTACCAATGAGCATGTTGGCATGTGCCAGTGGCATGCGTAATATTAGGGCCATGGTTTGGTAGAAAAGCTACCAAATGAGCATGTTGGCATGTGCCAATGGTATGCGTGGCCATTAGGGCCGTGGTTTTGGTAGGAAAAGCTACCGGCGAGCATGTTGGCATGTGCTAATGGCATGCGTGGGGTCGACTTGGCCTAGGTTGCATGGTTTGAAGCCTAGGGCGCTATATTTGGCATGTGCCAATGGCATAGCGGCTTGGAAATATGGCTTGTGGTACGTGTTGGCATGTGCCAATGGCACGCACGGCCATGTTGACCTAGTTGCACGTTTTGCAAGCCTAGGGCGCTATATTTGGCATGTGCCAATGGCGAAGGGCTTAGTTTGGCATGGTTGCCAATGAGTGCGATATGTAGTTTGGTTTTGGCTGCACGCCATGGTGCGCAGCGCGCGCTTGGTTTGCCAATCACATATGGTGCTAAACAGACGGCTTGGTTTGGCATCGTTGCCATGGTGCGCGCAGGGCTTTGGTTTGGCATTGTTGCCATGGTGCGCAGCAGCGCGCTTGGTTTGGCATTGTTGCCATGGTGCAGCAGATGTGCGGCTTTGTTTGGCATTGTTGCTATGGTGCGCAAGCAGTGCGGCTTGGTTTGGCATTGTTGCCATGGTGCGCGAGTGTGCGGCTTGGTTTGGCATTGTTGCCATGGTGCCGCAGCAGCAGCGGCTTGGTTTGGCATTGTTGCCATGGTGCGCAGCAGCGCCTGGTTTGGCATTGTTGCCATGGTGCACTGCATTGGTTTTGGAATTAGGTTCCGTCGAAAACCCTAACTGGTATTTTGAAAAAAGACCCTATTAATTATTTACACTGAGTTAAATGCTCTTAGTTAATGTGTTGGCGGGTAACACTAGGTCATGGGGTTTTACGATTTTTACCTTTGTTTAAAAACCACCTTCAACATTAAGTCCCCCGCTTAGCTCTCTAACAGGGGCTTTGTTGCGAGGTAAGCATAAGATGGTGACAAACTATCAACAAAGAAACCGTAAAGAGAATTGAGGAGGCTTGTTCCGACCTTATATAAGTAGGATTTGGAATCCTTGCTTCGGTAGTTTTGCACAAACGAGGTCGGCACAATTGGTGGGGGCTCTGCGGCTTGGGCGACGCTGGGAAGTCAGCGTGAGTTGGGAACTGAGCTGCAAGTCGGGGGACCTACAAGAAGGGTGTGGAAGTCGTGCGCGTTTGGAAGCGTGACTTGGGCGCCATTAGAAGTCTGGTAATTGGTGGGGCCTGTACACTGGGGCAGACGCGAAGTTGGCGAGTCACGGAACCGGAAAGGCGTAGCTAGGTGGACCTATGTAAGTGGAAGTCGCGTGCGTGTTTGCAAGCGTGACTTCGGCGGCCATTCGGAATGGGTGTGCGATTAGTGGGGTCATGCAAAATTGGGGCGACGTTGGGAAGTTGGCGAGTCGGGAAACCGAGCGCTTAGCCGGGTGGGACCTACCTTGAAGGTGTGGAAGTCAGCGGCGTGCTTGTAAGCGTGACTTGGGCGGCCATTAGAAGTCGGTGCAATTGGTGGGCCGGTGCAGCTTTGGGCGACGTTGGGAAGTTGGCGTGAGTTGAAACTCGAAAGCGTTAGTCGTGGGACCTACAAGAATATTGGAAGTCGCGTGCTTGCAAAGCGTGACTTGGGAGGCCATTAGGAAGTCGCCTGGTGGGGCCGGTGCAGCTGGGCGACGCTGGGAAGTTAAGGAGTTGGGAAACCGAGCGTGCTAGGCGGGTGGGACCCCAGGCAGGTAGGAAGTCAGCAAGGTGGCGTGTCGACGTGACTTGATGGGATCGGTGTGAACAAGGAGGAGTAGGTGTTTCTACGCAGACAGCAAAGTTTCCTTTATTTTGCTTTCCTTCACGCTGCTTCTCATTAGGCATCGTTCATGCCAAAAATCAGAAGTGTTATGTCCTCATTGCTTCCTTTCCTTTTAAAGGTTCTCAGATTCAAACCCAACGTTAATCGCATCATTTCCTCGTTTGAGAAAAGGTTCTTCTTGTTGAATTTCTCTCGGTATGTTTTCTTCTTCTTTGGCGGACTGTCAGACACTTTTTACCACCGCTTGTTGTATAAATGGAAAATTTCCTTTGTGCAGATATATCCTGTTGGAGCATCGCGCATCGTTATCGACGAGGATGACCCTAGTCGCTCCTTCCTTCGAATCCGCCCTTGTTGATCACCGCACTTGGAGGACGCCGATTTAGGGCTCTATCTTACTTAAATGGGATGCAATGAGAAGTCCCCGGTCATACTTCGCTTGATATGATGGAATGGATGAATACGTGAATGTAAGCTTCCGTACTCTTCTCGGATGTGACACTCGGGATGCTCTAAATTACATGATGACATATTCGATAGTGCAGGCTCGGAACCTCCGCGGCCTCGTAAAGTGTTGAAGGCCTTCTAGACGAGAGAGGTGATGATGTTCTGCGCTGCACCCTTGAATAGTAGAGGACCTTGTCAGGGGTAATACGATTTTTGGTGGACCTGTCGCTTCGTAGCTTCGATGCGAAGGGATCCCGTATATCTTCCGCTCTAAAGTATGGTTTACGTGTTTCCATCTTTGTAGTAATTGCCATAAGGTGAAGCTCGTCGGTATCAACGAATGAGGGGCAACAATTCTTGGTAGGAGGTGTAATCGAGAAACTACATTGTCGTGGTAACAAAGTAGGTTGGTTGATATTCTATGGGCTTCCGTGGTAACAACCAGCGAGCATGTTGGCATGTGCCAATGGCATGCGTGGCCATTAGGGCCGTGGCTTTGGTAGGAAAAGCTACCAGCGAGCATGTTGGCATGTGCCAATGGCATGCGTGGCCATTAGGGGCCGTGGTTTTGGTAGGAAAAGCTACCAGCGAGCATGTTGGCATGTGCCAATGGCATGCGTGGCCATTAGGGCCATGGTTTTGGTAGGAAAAGCTACCAATGAGCATGTTGGCATGTGCCATGGCATGCGTGGCCATTAGGGCCGTGGTTTTGGTAGGAAAAGCTACCAATGAGCATGTTGGCATGTGCCAATGGCATGCGTGGCCGACTTGGCCTAGGTTGCATGGTTTGGAAGCCTAGGGGCGCTATATTTGGCATGTGCCAATGGCATAGCGGCTTGAAATATGGCTTGTGGTACGTGTTGGCATGTGCCAATGGCACGCACGGCCATGTTGACCTAGTTGCACGTTTTGAAAGCCTAGGGCGCTATATTTGGCATGTGCCAATGGCGAAGGGGCTTAGTTTGGCATTGTTGCCATGGTGCTGCAGTGTGCGGCGTTTGGCTTTGGCGTCGCTGCCATGGCGCGCAGCGCAGCGGCTTGGTTTTGGCGTCGTTGCCATGGCGGCGCCAGTGTGCGGCTTGGTTTGGCGCCATTGCCATGGTGCGCAGCAGCGCTTGGTTTGGCATTGTTGCCATGGTGCGCGGTGTGCGGCTCGTTTGGCATTGCTTTGCCATGGTGCTTGATGTGCGGCTTATTTGGCATTGTTGCCATGGTGCTAGCAGTGCGGCTTGGTTTGGCATTGTTGCCATGGTGCGCATTGTGCGCCTTGGTTTGGCATTGTTGCCATGGTGCGCAATGCGCGGCTTGGTTTTGGAATTAGGTTCTCGTGGTCGAAACCCTAATCTGGTATTTTGAAAAAATACCCCTATTAATTATTTACACCCGAAAGTTACATGCTCTTAGTTAATGTGTGTCATGGGTAACACTAGGTCATGGGGTTTTACGATTTTTCCCTTTGTTTAAAAACCACCATCAACAATAGGAAAAGTGGGCAGTTAAGAATAAGATTCCAAAAAGTAATGGAATTCAAAACTCATGAGGTATATGTTGGGTTTAGGACTCCCTTATTAGTGAAATATAATTTCTAGGAATAGAATTCCTTTCCTATCATCCAAACACGGCATAAGGAGAATCCCCATCAGTTGATCCATTAAAATTCGACTAGTTTCTTAGTTCACAACCAATGAGCGTTCCTAAGTACCGTTTGCTGAGCCGGGCCAGAGTTGCCAGCAGATCCATTGTGAGAGATCTCAAACGAATACGCAACATTACATAAGCATTAGTGATGTTTCACAGCCTTGCTCATTATGATGGTGTTCAAAATCATATGTGTACATAACAAGAGGACTTCTCACAAGCAGGGTTTCCATCTCATTTACTTAAGGACGGATGTATGAAGAATTTTAGCATAGTCGAATGCATCTCCTACAATGGTTACGACGAATGACTTTCTTTGAGTTAGTGACTTAAAAGATAAGACGCTGGGGTTTACGAAGGCACATTGATCCTATCACGTCTGCCCCGATTGCCACGATGATATGTGGAATGTGGAGTCCAACATTTGTCACCCGTCCTTCTAATATGTCAACTTGAAAGGCTTGTGAGCTACAATATCTGCACCAAAGGAAGGGTAATTGAGATTCCTTGCATTTCCCGGTCGAATTTTACCGGGACAACTGCGGTTGGTGATAAGTCGAATTTACCGTGATTACTGGTTAAGAACTTTCGGGACATACGACACTCGCTAATTTCAACATATCCTAGCTTAGACATTTTTTCGGGTTTATACTATTGTTTATGGGTGAAAATCGTTTCTGTCGATTGATCGTGTGTCAATCCGTCAAATATAATTTCACTTTCTTACGCACTAAATTTAAATGAAGCACAAGGTAAGGAAGAGTTCGTATCCACAGAGAGGCGTTTGTTGTTATGTAAATTTCGGTTTTCTAAATTAACCCAAGGTATGTTTGTTGTTTAAGAAATAAAAGTAGTTGAAAGCAAAGTAAATAGTTTGAGAAATCAATAAGGAGAAGATATTGGTTAAGGGATAGTATCATTCACAAACATGTATTTTCATCAATGATTAGAATTGGTATTTAATCTCGTATTTACTAAAAGTCCTAGGATACCTTGATCGCAAGTATAACCCGGTAATTCCCTGCCATCACAACCACATTAAAAGATGCATATGTGAATTCTTCGTCGAAAGCAACCTAAAGTGTAAAAGCACAATTAAGTTTAACTCCCTAAGAGCATTAAGTTTTATGGAATAAGACTCATCAATGCAAACGAATGTGTAAAAGCACTAGACGTTTTAACAAAAGTTATGATTCACTTGTGACTAATAGGATGTATCACTACAAGCACTAACCACAATTATGCTACTTAGAATCGGGGATAAACAACTTTTCGTATTGAAAACCCTAATATAGCTCTAGAGATGAACACAAATCGGATTGATTCCTACTCAACCTAACAAGTTTTCAAATCTTATAACACTATTAATTGTGAATCACAAACAATAATTACCGAGACAAAACTAATTCATTGAATCAAAAGCATGTTGAGAAATCAACTTTTATCCCATAACCAATAAGGTGTTTAGCTACCATAGCTATGGAGTTCATCATCATCAATATTCAATAATAAACAAGGAAGAAGAAGAACAAAACCAAACCCTAGAAGCGTAAACAAAAGTGGCTCTCCAAAAAAATTCCAAGCAAAAAGATATATTACGTGTTGTAGAAAACCTCCCTTTTATAGCCTTTCTCTCCTTCCAAAATTAGGTTAAGTCTTCAAAGTCCATTAGTTGAGAGTCCACCAAGCCCACAAGAACGAGAAACCCAGAAAATACGCCCAAAACGGTCCGCCGAATCCCGGGTATTGTGGCCGAACGGCCGAAGTCGCCTGAATCGGCCCTAAGGACCGGTAAAGTCCGCCCGGGCCACCGGTCAATCTGCCGAACTATCGGGTCAAACCGGGTGGATCTGGTCACGGCCTGACCGAAGTCGTGAGTTAGTGGGTCGACTAGTCTTGGCCTCGAACCATTGGGGGCCTTTGCATAGGCCGACGCAACTTGTGATGCACAATGATTGTGCTTCAAGACGTTCTCCACCATCATGGCTATACAATCCATCATGCCATACTTCCTTTTTCATGCTCGGCCTCCCAATTGCAGCCAACCAACACCATCTCTCACAAGACTAAAACCATCGTAAGTCTCAGAATATCGGGCTGTCTACCATCTTGCCAGGCCATAATAGCTCTGGCCTGCAATCTTGCAACTTCAAATTCACTCCATGCTCAAATAAGTAGCTGCAGTCATCCCTGGAACAGCACCACCACCAACTTCACATCACTTCTCAATACATGAACTGCATAACTTAAGCTTCTGGGCCAGCCTACACATGCCAAGGAATAAGAGCCATTATATCCCGCTAATACTCCACCGCCTTTGCCAAAGATCTCAACTCCCCTCTCCCCACCATTTCAAGCCCCCTTCTTGCATCACCCGAAGTTGCAACTTCGTAGCAAAGATCACTCTATCAACATTGCTCCGCATTACAACCACTAGCCTCACCATCCGCTTCCTTCACCCAAGACTTGCACAAATTCCATAGCCACCACCGTAGCCTCAAGCACTCATCAACAAAGACCCAAACCTGCAGCCATTCTTGCCATCCAGCTTCCCTGCCCTGCTCACAGCCATAGCTACTGGCAATTCCCAAAAGCACCAGGACTACCACACTGTATCACCCTTTAGCATCATTGCCTGTAACTAAGCTCCAATTCCAGGCCTGCAAAAAATACACAAGCACAAGCCATAACACCATAACCTCGCTCCCACCACACCACCGTAGCTACTTCATAATCTCTCACCAGATGATACCAACATCCACAAAGAACAACCACCATTCATAATTCCCACCACTACCACAATCACTATTGCTTTAATCAGCCAACCTTACTTCCCTCAGTTATAACAATACCACCACTCCACTCTATAGCTCCATCTCCACTCGCATACCAAAGACAAACTCCACCAATGACAATCAAACAACTCCTCCTCAGTTTCATGCCTTGCCATTCTTGCTCCTCATCTTACAGCCATTGCCGTGAGCTTCTTCCAATCCCAAACTTTGAGCTCTTGTCACATTCACACTTAATCCTGCCAAATTCCAGCTCCTTGTTCAACATCTAGACTTCACATAGACAGATTCTCCTCCTCACTTTCTCCAACTCTTTTGCTCGCACATTTCCATGTCATAAACTCAAAGCCACTTAGCTCCTTCTCCAATTCAACCAAGATCACCTGAGCTCAAACAATCAACACAACCAGCTCCAGCATACACAGCACCAATTACTATCCATACCAAGACCATCTTGCTACCAGATTTAAGTTTAAACCCACTTTCATCTCCCAATCCCAAATTTCGCAATGCAAATCACCACTGACCCAAAATTCCATCATTCCGATACAACCAACAAATTAATCGGCTGACATCAACACCTTCACCGACTTTCCCAACGCCTTTAAAACCACCTCAATCACTGGAATCTCAACCCCAAAACCATCAGCGATTCCTCTGTGACATCAGTAAAAACCCTAGACCAAATCAATCACAAACCCATGTAAGCCAATTGCCCTCATCTTCTCCGAACCTCCATCACGTATTCATCGACAATGGATCGAACCCATCTTCACTTTATGTTCTCTAATCAGAAGCAACAAAGTCCCTTTCTCTTCACAATCTCTCCCCTGTTTCTCTCTCTCTCGTGTTTCACTTCGATTTCTAATCCAAGAAGAAACAACTTTCTTAGTTTCAAAGTAAAAATGGTTTCTGCATAACCATAGCCTCCATTTCTTCTCAATTTCGGTTTTCAGGAGAAGCATTCAATGAAATGAATGAGAGGAAAAGAATCGGTCTAGGGTTGTACTAACAATGTCGATAATGCCACCCTCTGCTCGGGAGTAAGGGGTACCCTAATGGATGCCCCATAGCATGTTGTGGCTGGGTCATTTAAAAACCTATCCAACAGAAAGTTGTCCCTTAACCTTGGGCCAGCCCGGATAACAATTGCTCGTAAGATGACAATTTCGCCTTTTGCTCATTTGTTCTTGTTTTGCCCATAACTTCTTCATACGGACTCTCCTGAATGACTCCTTCTTCTTTTTCGCCGCATTGGCTTCATCTTCTCGTCCTCTACACAATGAAAAGTAGAAATCTTGTATTTGAACGAGTTCCAATTGATCTTTTTTTCCAAATGACTCCATTGCACCTAATAAACTCAAAAGCACACATAAGACACATAATTTACAAGAAAACTCTAAAGAAAGCATAAATACTAGATATTAAATTAGGTGTTTTAGACACCTATCAAATTCCCCACACACTTAGACCTTAAGCTAGTCCTCGAGCAAATCAAACACACATAATAAAATACAACAACTCCGTGTCACGCCGAGGCTACGGTCACTTTTAGCATAAATAACAAGCCTTTAAACCCCTAGGTGTCCCTAGTGGACGAGTTATAGTCTCGTGAAGGTTTACTAGAGATATACCTACAAAACCTATATTTCCA
>JAJJWW010016838.1:0-13971 GCA_023531295.1 Papaver armeniacum | reverse complement strand
AATTTCTTCAACCACCTTCGCACACGAATGAAGATAAGAAACAGAGGCAACAATATTGTTAAAAATAGCAAAAGAAAGTATTTCTTACTTCATCCGTGATTGATCGTAGTATCGCTAGAGTACTCGCCTTTGGACGTCTTTTATAACTCTTTTTCAATTTGGCAATCTGAAAATTTTACAAGTCTAGTAAGTATAAGAGGAAGGAAATATCGCAAAGCAAACCGAAATAGGAAGTATACCTCTTTTGCCTTCTCGGGCCACTTAAATTCCCAAGGTTGATAGTTTGTGAGATGCGTGGGGAGTGTATGAGAACCTGCAATATAAGGTCCGCTCAAAAATAGAGGAACAACCCACCACTTCTCATCCTTGGAATACCGAGGAACATTATTTTTGCCCGAGTGCCAGTCAATATCTTGCATGAGCAGCTTTATCACTTGGAAATATTATCTTTTCTCTTCAATCGAGCACCCCAAATGAGATTTATCATTTCTCATATTTATTACTTCATAATTTTCAAAAACGTTTTCCACGGTATATTTCTCAGCGTCTATTTCTAAATCCGCGAATCTAGGATCTTTGACATCATCAGGATATAAAGATCCCTTACCAGCGCCACGGTTGGCGAATTCAAGCATTAGACGAATGCAATCACCACTTAGTTGGTAAATAGCTCGCGAGAATTTCTCATGAGCAAGAATTTCATAGAATAAAGGTATCTCGGGATTGTAGAGAGGAATGGGAAGGCCTGCGAGAATTTGACCTAACGAGATTATGATTTTAGATTATCACACCGATGATCGAAAAACAACTTTAAAGTATAGATGAAGATTCTTGATCAGGAATGGTCGATAAGATGAAGCCCTTTTCTTGAAAATTCTTTTGAGCTTCATTAAAAAGGGGTTTATATGTGCGACCAAGTGAAGCCATTTTTAGAGTATGGGAATGATTAGAAAATTGAAAATCAAGAGAAAGAAAGAAGGAAAGATTTACAAAGACAGCGAAACGCAGACGGAGGAAGAGAAGTTGCAGAAGAGAAGTTGCAGAGGGAAAATAAAAGAGAAGAAGAGAAGGGTAAGAAAACTATATATAGAGAGGAGAATCCTCGAGAAAACAAATACATTTAATGCGAGATGGGACGTGAATGGTCAAGAATAAACGGTTGAAAGAGACGTGTCAAGAAAAGAGTGGAAGAAGAAACACCTGTAATAAATTCCGTGACGGAGTGAAATGATAAAAATTAACAATTGCGAGATAAAGATGAGCAATTGCGGCATTTTAAAATATTGATTCTCATGACATTTTCTCCTTCGCAGAAAAGACATGAGAAGAGGCAAGATGTAGGATCAGAATATAGCGACATCAATACTTCACGAGATTAATAAATAACGACATTGCGAGGGAGTCGCAGGGAAGTAAATAAATGACGCAATGAATGACGACAGCCAGAACACGAGGAAGATATGAAGACTCAGCGAAATCTAGAGATGTCGCGAGATTGTATATTTGTACACTCGCGATATCTCGCAAGTCATTCCCGAAAATAAAGGACGACTTAAGTCATTCATCCACTGTGTACTACCCTATATAAAGGGTCGAGTCAGTCTGTTGTGGGAGAGTTCTTTTTGAATGGTTAAGCAAGTCTTTAGGAGAGAGAAAGTTTTAGAGTGATTGTAATTCTTTAACTCATTTCTATTTCATATTGTAAAGATTCAAACATTAAATCAATAGAAATCATAATCATTCATCTAAAAAATGATTTAATTGCTTAAATTCTAATGAGGGGTGTAGTGTAGGATTTCCTGCAACTACAAGCAAGATACTACGCACTTGATTCCCTTGGCTGATCTCACCCACAACCAAGAGTTGCTACGACCCAAAGTCGAAGACTTGATAAACAAATCTGCCTCACACAGAAAAGTCTATAGGAATAGATAAATCTGTCTCCCACAGAAATATCTACGAGTTTTGTTCCGTCTTTTGATAAATCAAGGTGAACAGGAACCAATTGATATACCAGACTTATATTCCCGAACAACAGCCTAGAAATATCAATCACCTCACAATAATCTTAATTGTATGGTAGCGAAACAAGATATTGTGGAATCACAAACGATAAGACGAAGATGTATTTGATTACTTTTTATCTTGCCTATCGGAGAAAATCTCGAGCCAATCTTAAAGAAGATCGTACTCAAACACGATAGAAGATGCAAGATCAGATCACGCAACTACAGAGAAAATTGTTGGGTCTGGCTTCACAATCCCAATGAAGTCTTCAAGTCGCTAACCTACAGGGTTTCGTGAAAAAATCTAAGGTTAAAGGAGAATCGACTCTAGCTTATACAACTAGTATCACACAGGAGGTATAGGGATTAGGTTTCCCAGTTGCTAGAGTTCTCCTCTATATAGTTTTCAAATCATGGTTTGCAATCTAAGTTACCTTGGTAACAAAGCATTCAATATTCACCGATAGATGAAAACCTGATTAGATTCAAGCTAATATCTTCCAACCATTAGATCAAATTCAGCTTGTTACACACAAATGAAATGTACCTTCATTGAGGTTTATGTAACCGTACCTAAATGTGTACACCATGTTGGCTCAACAATAGTTAACCAAGGTTAGCCATATGAACACTCTCATATCAACCTTATTCATCTTAACCATAACTAGTTCAAATGACTCAAATGAAACTAGTTAAAGAGTTATATTTTCATATAAGTATACAAGAACACAATTGAAGCAAAGTCGGTTTGATTCACTCGAATCAATACATGAACATTATAGCCAAGGTTTGCAAAGAATGCATTCCTTAGTATATAAATGTCTTAGTTCATGTACACAACCGATTTTAGAATTTTAACCTTCAAGTATGCAAACATGTACGCATACTTGAAATACCCGGACTGAAATTGGGTTTCGCCAGTACACGAACAGGTACACATACCACCAATCCCAGCAGAAAATCTCGGACATGAACCTTACGCCAGTACGCATACGTGTACGCATACTTAGGTTCCCAGACTTCTCAAACCAACATGTACACATACGTGTACGCATACTATGGTTCCTGGACATGGATAACATATGTGCAAGAGTACACAACATGTCACAATCCAATAATGGTTAAGTGTTCTAAACTCTTATTTCAATCATTGAAACTTTCTTAGAGTATGACAATAGCCGTTTTCACACACTATTAGCATCAAAGCAATTTTCAAGTTATTAAAATAATCATAACGAAACATTCCAAGTCTACATTAAATGATTGTATCACACAAACCATGTAAGATGTTACTCCGCAATTTTCACATGATCATCTTTTGACTTTCGTCAAGAATATAAGATGAACTTGGTCGAAGAGAAAGCTTGCCAACACATATTCCGAGAAATGTATAAGCGAGTTAAACTCAGCTCGAAATCTCAAATGTGTATAATAGAAAACTATATCGTAACATGACTTATGTCTCAATATAGGAGATAGAGTAGAAATAGACTTTCCAAGTGATAGATGAGTTTCAGTCTCCACATACATTTTTGTTGATGAAGTTCCACAAGCTCTTCTTAGTAGTTCTTCGTCTTCAATGATGAACGCCGTGAAGTCTAATGCTCAACTACACAATCCTAGTCCGAGACATCTATAAGCAGACTAGAAATCAAGACTTATAGTTTTGATCACTAACATTGACAAACAAGCTTGAGATAGCAACGCTTGCGAGTTCGACCGAGCATTGCTCTAACAATCTCCCCCTTTGTCAAATTTAGTGACAAAACTATCAATAGATATGGATACAGAATAAATAAACTTTGTAGCTTCTCATCCAAATGCTTGATCTCCTTAGTTCTTCAACATTACTCGAAATCTTCGTCACTTTCAAGTACTCCAATGATTCCAAATGTGTTCAACTCATCATCATAGTTGTTGAAGATCCATGCCTATAACAATGAGAAAACAGTTGCTCTCAATCATTTTTATACAGTGTCATAGTATCTGAAAAGGCGAGGGTACCCAAATATACCTCAAGCTAAAACTTTTCCTACCTATAAGTCCTTTCTCCGAAAGTGATTGTCTATGGACTGAGTCGAGACAATGCAACTAATCGGTTCACACTTCGTGTGATCATCTATGGATACGAGATCGAGACAATACAACAACGAAGTATGTTTACTTGATATAAAGGTTCGGACTTAACCAAACACAATAGGATTGCTTATTAAGTAAATAGTAATTAACGTTTGTGTGATTTACTTTAATTATAATAAAACAATTATAATGCGGAAAATAAAAGTAAATGACAGAACAAGATTTTGTTAACGAGGAAACCGCAAATGCAGAAAAACCCCGGGACCTTGTCCAGAATTGAATACTCTCAGGATTAAGCCGCTACACAAAATTACACCTAACTTCGTAAGTTGAGACCAAGTAACTAACCCTATAGTTCACTTAGTTCCGTCTATATTCCCACACCTCCGATTTGTTGAATTTGGGAATCAAGCGTATGTGTAATGAATTCTTGTAATTTGTTTATCCATATGATGTAAGAGTTTTGTCACTAAAATTGACAAAGGGGGAGATTTTTAGAGCATAGCTCGGTTGAACCCACCAAGCGTTGGTATGCCAAGTTTGGTTGTCATATTTTAGTGAACCAAAACTCATTTAAAGAGTCGCTTGATTATGTACTAGAGTCAATTTCGTATAGGTTAGCTTGAAAGTATTAGGATATGAGACATTACAAGTATTGCGAAGACTTGAAGAAGTGAAGAAGTAAGGAGCTACAACGACAACATCATCCTTCCACTTGAGGTTAGTGATATTTGACTTAAACTGTTTCATTCCCTAACGTATCTTTCAAGTCGTGCATATTGAAAACATAAATGCGAAGCATGAATGATTACACTCTAGTTAGACGTAGTATTAAGGAATAGAATACGAAGTATAACGCTTATCTTTTGAACTTCGTATATAAGACATTGACATAATCGTTTGAATGCTATTGTGATTATGTATGGGTATGAGGTGAAGATTTCATCCTAGGAAATAATATTTTACATTAGTTTAAAGGAAGTAAATTCATGAACTCGTTTCGTGAATCGAAAGGGAAATCGCTAGCTTATTGGTATTGTAATTCATTGCATATCTTTTGAACTACCGATATGTGTGTTTAATATAACCGCTCATGACTTGTTTATGTTCTTGGTAAAACTATTCACAATGCCTGACTTTTGTATCGGTATGACTTTTATTAGTGAAACCGATCTTAAGTAATCACCTGAGATGGTATGATCGATTTAGTGTTATTGGTATGACCAACTCTAGGCAAAGGGGAACCGATCCTATGAAGAGGTGCAACCGATCACAAGTGGGGAATCGATCCTTGTAAGAGGTGCAACACGTTTTTAGTAGATGGGGGAATCGATCCTATGAACACGTGCAACAAGTTTTTAGTGAAAGGGGAACCGATTCTATGGACATGTGCAGCAAATACAAGTAGTTACCATAAGTATGTGGGGAACCGATCCTAGTACCTAGTCAACCGAATTTTTGGAAAGCTAGTGTGACTATGCACAATACTCACATGGAGGTAGAACCGAAACTTGTTTTGGTAGAACCGTGAAACCCATGATTTGTGATTGAGTGTTCTTAATCAATCACATAGTTCTTGAAAGTTAGATGAACCAATTATTGAAAAGACGAGGGTACCCAAATATACCTCAATCTAAAAATTTTCCACCTATAAGTCCTTTCTCCGAAAGTGATTGTCTATGGACTGAGTCGAGGCAATGCAACTAATCGGTTCACACTTTGTGTGATCGTCTATGGATACGAGATCGAGACAATACGACAACAAGATAACTTGTGTGATTGACTATGGATACAAGATCGAGACAATGCAACAACGAAGTATGTTTACTTGATAAATGGTTCAGACTTTACTAAACACAATAGGATTGCTTATCAAGTAAATATGAATTAACGCTTGTGTAATTTACTTTAATTATAATAAAACAATTATAATGCGGAAACTAAAAGTAAATGACACACCATATTTTGTTAACGAGGAAACCGCAAATGCAGAAAAACCCCGGGACCTTGTCCAGAATTGAATACTCTCAGGATTAAGCCGCTACACAAAATTAAACCAACTTCGTATAGTTGAGACCAAGCAACTAAACCTATAGTTCACCTAGTTCCGTCTGTATTCCCACGCCTCCGGCCTATGAATAAGTCATGTACTTGGAACAATTCCTTTGGTTCGTATTCCAAACAGTAAAGGAACAACAAATCTGTTTGGTAGCAACTCTCTTCAACCAAGTGATGTGAGTTCGACAAAGGCTCTTCTGTTTATCTCAGTAAACTCCTTCGTGAGGTTCTTAGATCCATCTTATTCTCAACTACCAAAGGTAATTGTTAAGATTTTGCAATCAATAATTTTAATCACAAAGAATTATATTGATGCCGATCTACACAACTAATCAATCCAATCTACCACAAGGATAAACCGATTATAGTTGGATCCTCTATACCGAAACAAGTATTGTGTACACCAAAGATTATGAACCCAAATCAGAAATCTTCAAAGTCTTCTTTGTCTTCAAATCTTCTTAGATCTTCAATAAACACCTGCACACAATCAACTTGAATCTCTTGTGATCAATCACACACAGAACGGAGTCTGTTAACAATGGATTATCACAAGACGTCATTAGATCTACAAACAGTCTAAAGATCCCCGTCGAAACTTCGATCTAGTTTGAGTGAATCTTATATCAGAATAGAAGATTCTCAAGCCTAAACAAACTAGGTGCAATCAAAGTTCAACAACCGTTAGTCAATCAAATCAATCGAAAACTAATAATAAACCACAATTATCTAGTTTCCCACCAACGGTACTAATAGAGCTTCTCAATCCCAAAGAAGTCTTTAAATCGAGCGGCCGTGAGAGATTTCGCCTAATTAGGTTACTTTCCTCTCTAAATAGGCGACTCCACCAGTAACAACACAACTTGGTAGTTTTGCTGGCTTTGAGGATTAGTTTGCTAGAAATGCAAACTTTGATATTTATAGACCAAGGAAGTTAGGACACCAAGGAATTTCCAAAACCGAAAATATTCTCAAGATATGCAATATATTCCATATTCGGTTTCCATAATTCCTGGAAATGCTTTGTCCAAACATTGACCGAAAATCTCTTAGAAAATCTCCAATTAGTAAATGCACTTTACCAATTTTCATTTTCCAAAAATAAAATTAAAAACCTTAATTAAAAGATTCTCAACTTATTTTTCGATCCGGGATTTTCCTTTAGCTATTAAGGAATATCTTTGAACAATAAAAGATAAGCGTTACTGCACATGTTCAAAGTATGTCGACATCTTTACTTTGTAAGTCCTCTTTCATACTTACAATCTTGAAACCATTTGCCACACTTCCAAACGAGTTTAGAATTGGTTCATCTGACTTTTAAGAACTATGTGATTGATTAAGAACACTCAATCACAAATCATGGGTTTCACGGTTCTACCAAAACAAGTTTCGGTTCTACCTCCATGTGAGTATTGTGCATAGTCACACTAGCTTTCCAAAAATTCGGTTGACTAGGTACTAGGATCGGTTCCCCACATACTTATGGTAACTACTTGTATTTGCTGCACATGTCCATAGGATCGGTTCCCCTTTAACTAAAAACTAGTTGCACATGTTCATAGGATCGGTTCCCCCATCTACTAAAAACGTGTTGCACCTTTTACAAGGATCAATTCCCCTCTTGTGATCAGTTGCACCTCTTCATAGGATCGGTTCCCCTTTGCCTAGAGTTGGTCATACCAATAACACTAAATCGATCATACCATCTCAGGTGATTATTTAAGATTGGTTTCACTAATAAAAGTCATACCAATATAAAAGTCAGGCCTTGTGAATAGTTTTACCAAGAACATAAACAAGTCATGAGCGGTTATACTAAACACACATATTGGTAGTTCAAAAGATATGCAATTAATCAAAATACCAATAAGCCTAGCGATTTCCATTTCGATTCACGAAACGAGTTCATGAATTTAATTCCTTTAAACTAATGTAAAACATTGTTTCCTATGATGAAATCTTCACCTCATACCCATACATAACCACAATAGCATTCAAACGATTATGTCGATGTCTTATATACGAAGTTCAAAAGATAAGCGTTATACTTCGTATTGTATTCCTTAATGCTACGTCTAACTAGAGTGTAATCATTCATTCTTCGCAGTTATGTTTTCAATATGCACGACTTGAAATATATGTTAGGGAATGAAACAGTTGAAGTCAAATATCACTAACCTCAAGTGGAAGGATGATGTTGTCATTGTATCTCCTTACTTCTTCACTTCTTCAAGTCTTCGTAATACTTGTAATGTCTCATATCCTAATACTTTCAAGCTAACCTATACGAAGTTGACTCTAGTACATAATCAAGCGACTCTTTAAATGAGTTTTGGTTCACTAAAATATGACAACCAAACTTGACATACCAACGCTTGGTAGGTTCAACTGAGATATGCTCTAACAAGAACAATAAGAGCATGTCAACCTGGAAGATGATTCAGACGCCCGAGATGTGTACGCGGCTAGACACATAGTGGAACCTGAAAAATCAGAAAAATAGTTTCCAAAAGAAACAAGTAGATTCATTTTTTCTTCCAGACCGGTTGAGATTTCTTCTAAAAGAATATCAAGATTGATGTATATATTTCTACAATTACCAAAATCAATATATTCACAAGGAAGTGCAATACTTGACTTTTTTTCTTCATTAGAATCATAGTTGTCAGACATTTTATCAAGAGTGGCAGCTAGACCTTTGTTCCCAGTGTATTTTTTACGATTTGGACACTCATTAGCAAAATGACCAAAACCTTTACACTTAAAGCACTGAGGCATATCCTCATCATTAGTTTCATCAACATCCATGTTTTTAGGAGGAACACGATTATGAGGTTTAACTGATGACCCAGGCTTATCTCTGGAAAATCGTTTACTTCTCTTCAAAAGAAGATCCATAAACTTCCTTGTGACCAAGGAGACTGACTTGTCAAGATCTTCATCTGATGAATCAGCCTCGGAAATATCATCTTCAGAGATGCAAACACTTTTACTTTTATCAAGTAATTTAGTGTTATTTTGTGCTTTGAAAGCAACATCCTTTCTCGATTTGGATGTATGCTCATGATCAAAGATCTTTAACTTCCCAACCAGAGTATTTCTGGAAAGAGTTGCAAGTTTATTACCTTCAACGATGGCAAGCTTCTTAGAATCGTATCTAGATGGCAGCGATCTGCGAATTTTCATCACAATGTCCTTTTCAGGAATAGTCTTACCCAATGCAAAAGATGCATTAATAATTTCAGACACTTTGTGATTAAAGTCATCAAATGAATCTTCATCTGCCATACGAAGGTTTTCCCAATCGGAATTTAGGTTTTGAAGCATGGCTTCCTTTTCACTGGTATTTCCTTCAAATACGGTTTCTAAGATATCCAAAGCATCTTTAGACCGAGTGCACGTAGTCACATGGTTCTGAAGATCTGGGGTAATGGCATGGATGATAGCATTTAACCCGTCAGAATTTTTCTTTGCAGCGAGAATCTTGGCAGGTTCGTATGCACCAATATCCTTTGGAACAGTTGCATCGCCTTCTGCAACAAACGAAGGATTATATCCATTAACAACATAAACCCGTGATTGAAAATCACGCGCTTGAATAAATGCACGCATAACAATTTGCCACCATAAGTAATTTGAGCCATCGAAGAATGGTGGTATGTTTATGGAGATAGCACTTTTGTCCATATTCAGATCGCTACTCATAAGGTCTTTAACGTGTTTGCCTTCTCTGATACCGATTGAAAAATCGGGGGTACAACAACCACACCCAACAATTCGTTTGGAAATCTGAATAGACAAACTCCAATAAACTTTCAAGAGAATCAACTAGACAGTTAGACTCAATCTAGAGAAAAGTATATCAAAGAGTTTTGTATCTCTGTTTCACAATATAATAAGCAAATCAAACAGATAGAAATCCGCGAGACTGATTATTATGTGAAACAACTTGAACGGTATCAAAAACCAATGTTCAAGGATCAATCAATCTCAATCAACAACCAAAGGTTGGATTTCCCAATTTGAACACCACACAACCTGTGATATTTCAATTATATAAAAATATAATACGGAAAAGAAATAACACAGACACCAGAAGTTTTGTTAATGAGGAACCCACAAATACAGAAAAACCCTGGGACCTAGTCCAGATTTGAACACCACACTGTATTAAGCCGCTACAGACACTAGCCTACTACCAATGAACTTCGGACTGGACTATAGTTGAACCCTAATCAATCTCACACTGATTCAAGGTACAATTGCGCTCCTTACGTCTCTGATACCAGCAGGATACTACGCACTTGATTCCCTTAGCTGATCTCACCCACAACCAAGAGTTGCTACGACCCAAAGTCGAAGACTTGATAAACAAATCTGTCTCACACAGAAAAGTCTATAGGAATAGATAAATCTGTCTCCCACAGAAATATCTACGAGTTTTGTTCCGTCTTTTGATAAATCAAGGTGAACAGGAACCGATTGATATACCAGACTTATATTCCCGAAAAACAACCTAGAAATATCAATCACCTCACAATAATCTTAATCGTATGGTAGCGAAACAAGATATTGTGGAATCACAAACGATGAGACTAAGATGTTTTTGATTACTTTTTATCTTGCCTATCAGAGAATAAATCTCGAGCCAATCTTAAAGAAGATCGTACTCAAACACGATAGAAGATACAAGATCAGATCACGCAACTACAGACAAAATAGTTGTGTCTGGCTTCACAATCCCAATGAAGTCTTCAAGTCGTTAACCTACAGGGTTTCGTGAAAAAACCTAAGGTTAAAGGAGAATCGACTCTAGCTTATACAACTAGTATCACACATGAGGTGTGGGGATTAGGTTTCCCAGTTGCTAGAGTTCTCCTTTATATAGTTTTCAAATCAGGGTTTGCAATCTAAGTTACCTTGGTAACAAAGCATTCAATATTCACCGTTAGATGAAAACCTTATTAGATTCAAGTTAATATCTTCCAACCGTTAGATCGAACTTAGCTTGTTACACACAAATGAAATGTACCTTCATTTAGGTTTATGTAACCGTACCTAAACGTGTACACCATGTTGGCTCAACAATAGTTAACCAAAGTTAGCCATATGAACACTCTCATATCAATCTTATTCATCTTAACCATAACTAGTTCAATGACTCAAATGAAACTAGTTAAAGATTTATATTTTCATATAAGTATACAAGGACACAATTGAAGCAAAATCGGTTTGATTCACTCGAATCAATACATGAACATTATAGCCACGGTTTGCAAAGAATGCATTCCTTAGTATATAAATGCCTTAGTTCATGTACACAACTGATTTTTAGAACTTTAACCTTCAAGTATGCAAACGGGTATGCATACTTGAAATACCCAGACTGAAATTGGGTTTCGCCAGTACGCGAATGATAGGTGTAGAATACACCGTATTTACTATACAGAGTTTATGCTTTCTTTGTTATTTTTCTTGTAAATTATGTATTTTACGCTTGTTTTGAGTTTTATAGCTACTTTGGAGTCGCACGGAGGAAAAGAAGAAGAAAGCACCCAATTTGAGCAAAAAGAGCAAAAGGCTCAACTCGCGAGACGATATTCGGAGCATGCTTTAGGTTGCACAAGAGGAATTAAGTCGGAAATTATGCATATCAGTCCGTAGAACTGACAATTGAACCGAGAATCAAGCCGTCGGTTTTCCCAAACCGACAAGCCAAGTTTGATTTGGTCATCCCTTATCCCATGCGGTGGGGTGTCGAATCCACCTGATTATCCAACATAACCCTAAAATCAAGAGAGGTTCTCTCGTTCTTCACTACACCCTATTTCTCGGATGTTTTCTTTCCCCAAACAACGAAGCGATCCATAGGGTTAGCCGAAAATCGAGAAATTGAGAGATGATAGGATTCTTAGAACGAGAAGATAAAAGTGGGGTTTGAGTTTGGTGGATTGATTAGGGTTCGAATATGTGATATTGATGCTTGAATTGAAATCGAGAAGAAATTAGGTTTTGTTGGTGTTGAGAACGAGATGTGGAGTTTGTTGACGTCAACCTCGGTGAATCGAGAAGAAGATTGAAGATTATCATGGGATATGATTAGTTGCCGGTTCTTAAAATGAATGATGAATTTTGGTTTGAATCGTGAGTGATTGAATGGGTTAATCAAGTTGGGTTGAACTCGATTTGGGATTTGAGTGAAAGAAGGGAGTGATTTGGTCTTTGTGAGTTATTGCTGCCATGAAAGAAAGTTAGGGATCGACGGGTTTCGGTTGAGAAGAACAACGGTGTGTGAGAGGAAATCGATGCTGCTGTTGATGTTATGAAGACTCAGGGTTTTGTTGATTGCTTAATACTAGGGAGTTTAACGCGATAGCAATGGAGCTCAGGAATGAATTTGAGCATTGCCTGTATATTGGATGGTGAAAACAGAGTCACAGGTTCAAATGGGTTTTGATTTTCATGGGTTGATGTTTGAGAGATTGAAGTCTAGATTATGAGTTGAGTTGCTGCTATTTTGGGGTTGTGTATGAAGAAAATATGGTGCTAATGGTGGTCGCATAAGGTACTGGTGATGAATGATCTCAGACTAGTGATAAACATAGAAGGAATTGGGGGTTTCGATTCCGGTTTACGTGAGGTAATGAATCGAAGATTGTGGAAGAAATTGATGAAGAAGCGAGATGGGTTCGAGGAGTCGATATGACAAACCAAGAAATCCGGGGAAGAGAAGTAACCGATGCGCATAAGATTGATCTTTGTTATGAAATAAATGGGTTTGTATAAGGGTTGAACCTTTGGTCTTTGTCGGGGTTGTGAGTTGAGTTGCTATTCATAAGTCACGGGGAATGAAGATAAAGGTGGTGGTGATGCCTCATTACGGTGGTATGAGAGAATGGCATTTGCTACGATGGTGAAACTGGAAGGCGGGCGTAGTTTTAGTAGCAAAGATAGCGGACCGGAATGCAGTGGAGTTGATGCTTGCAAAACTACAATGGGAATTACAGTCTTGATTGAGACGCAACGGAGGCCGTAGCCGCTCTGGGTTGTTTGTAGCTGCATTGCGAGTAGATGAGTCGATTTGCTGGTGGCCTGAGGAGATGAAAGCAGTGAGGCAGAATGGGTTGAACTGAATTGCAGAGCCAGGATGGAACTGGAATGGATATTGAATGACAGGTCTTGTGGTTAGGAATGGCGATGGATGTTGATGCTTTTGCAGTGAGGAATGCAGTTGTGCAGAGATAGTTGAGCTTTGATGTGGAGCTATGTGGTGAACTGACTTTAGTTGAATTGGTGGTGCAAAGTGATGCATTATGGCGCTGCTAAGCTGGTTGTGACTCAGGTGGAATGGTGGTATGCAGCTGGAAAAAAGAGAGGGTTTGAGATGGATTTGCACATGACATGTAGTTGGAGTTGGTTTGCGGTCCTCGCCATCATGGTGGATTGAATGCAATCATAAGACAACACAGCTTTGTTATTTACTTGATTTAGGCCTAGAGGTCACTCGGCCCACACTTGGCTTCAAACCTGGTGAGTTGTCTAACTCATTGAATGACTCGATCATTCCTCCCTTGACCCGCCGACTAACGGATTGACTGACGGTTGACCCACTTTGACCGTTAGTCCTAACGGTGGACTCGATCGGAATATTAGTCGAATATTCCACCGACGGAGAAAATTCTCGGGTGGCCATCTGGGCGACTATTCTATGGATTAAACCACAATACCAAGTTTTTAAAATGAGCAAAAATTCCAATTTTCTATGGACTTCTCTCATGGGTGTGAAGACTTGGACTAGGAGTTGGATGGAGAATTTGGGCTCAAA